>APFE031466175.1:148927-213164 GCA_000404065.3 Pinus taeda | reverse complement strand
GTTTGTGTGTAACAGGTGGAGATAGTACTGAGTACTTGCGAGGAGTATTGTACTATGTATTGTTACATGTTCTAAATAAATATAATATACAGATAGTTGGGGGTTTTCAGCTGTATGCTTTCCTCGTGATATACTGTGTTGATATGTGTGATTGATGTTTCAATGTGCGCATGCAATTGTTTCTTTAATTATGCAAATTGATGATCAACGTAGAGGAGGTTATGTATTATGCATGCATTCTGCAAATAGTGTATAATCAGGATAATCTCCGTGAATAAGTGTCATATTATTCAAAAAAGTTATACATGGACAAGTGGAGGTCACAAATAGGGAATTAGAAGGCATCCTCACCAATGTTGTGAGCAACAATAGAAAGGATTGGTCAAACATATTAGTGGAGGCCACTTGGGCCTATAATACAACTTGGAAGATGACTACTGGTTTTACCCTTTATGATTTGGTCTATGGAAAGAAGGCTCTGCTCTCTATTGAGTTTGAGTACCATACTTTGATAATGGAAGCAAAATTGGATTTAGATATCACCAAGTCTCAGCAGGAGAGGATGCTCCAGTTAAATGGTTTGGATGAATTTAGAATGTAGGCCCTCCTACACATCGAAGCTATCCAATTGTAGAGGAAGGTTTGGAATGATAGGAATATCAAGGACCAAGTTTTTCAAGAAGGGGATTGAGCCTTGCTATATGGCTCTAGGTTGAAGGACTTCAAAGAAAAGTTGATGACAAGATGGTTAGGTCCATACTTGATAGATAAATGCCATGAAAATGGAGCTGTTCAAATCAGGACCATTGATGAGGAAGGGATCCATTTGCTTGTCAGTGGCTACATATTGAAAGTTTACAAAAATCCTATATCCAAGGAAGAATTCATCAACACCATCAACAAAGAGGTGAATGTGGTTGGAAGTGTCATAACTTCCAAGTCACAACATTCTTAGATACCATTTTTGATTGAAAAAAGGAAAAATGGAAAAAAATAATAAGAGGCCTGGGTGAAAACCTTCATGAGGCATCTGAGGCCAACTCTTGGGTTGAAAACCTCCCTGAGGTAGCCCAGGAGCAAAAAGAAAAAAAAGAAAAAAAAGATCCCTGAGTGAACACCTCCCTTGAGGCGCCCAGGGTAGGCATAAATGTTGAAAATATCTCCTAAGGTAGTCCGTGTGTCCCTTGAAAAATAAATAATAAAAAAATAGAAAAAAAGAAAGAAGAAAAAAAAGGGGAATGTCATGATAGGGATGAAAAACCTATTTATGAATAATTTATGTCATTTTGTAGGTTTGGAGGACAATGGCGAATTTCAAAGCTACAGGGCTAGAACTCTCAAGTTCCCATCCACATCTACATCCATCCACTCTATATCCTCCATGCAAATCATATCCTCACCATTCTCCACCATTCTAGTGGCTCAAAAACCTAATTTTAGGCCCTCTCTAGATTGCTACAGGAAGTCTGTAATTGCTACAGGAAGATCCTGTAGCACTACAGGAAGGTCCCGAAAATCTACAAGAAGGGGATCTGCTTGAGAAAACCATCATGCATGACCTATCCAAATTTAAATGAGGTCCTCCCACCTTGATCCACCACTAACCCATCCTTGATACACCCCTGTTCACAAAAAAATCACTATCTTTCAAAACTAACCCTAAACTTTGTCTCAACCTGAAAAAATAAATAAAAAAATTACAGAGTACATTCCCTCCATTTCCACAACCCTACACTACTCAATCAAAGCCCTATCATCATCCTCCAAAACCCCTTACACTCTTTCTCATCTCTCCCCTGAAGTTAAAAAACCTTGGAAGGAAAAGGGTTGCTACAGGATTTCCTGTAGCAGCCCTTGCAACCATTACAAAAATCAATAAGCCTAGTTTCTTTTTCTTCCCATCAAGTTGAGGGGATGATACCATCTCATGAGGAACCTTGCCACTCCAGGCAAGACTCACCTGAAACAACAACACCTAGGATATCAACAAAGGACCTGCACACATAAGCAACAACAACAGTCAAATATGCAGGAGAAAATAAAGTATACACAAGAGCAGAAAAGATAGCAAGACAACTCCCTGGGTAACAACAAAAAGGTCCAATGCTCTAGTATGCATCAATCAAACACAAGTTAGGCACAAGTATGGTAACCTATAAGCTCCCCCCATGTGTAAAATAATGAAAAATCTATGAATGTCGAGGTAAGGCATTTTTTATAACATAGAGGTGGCCAGTTAACTTGGACACTCTCGGTTAGTGAACAAAAAGTGATTTATGAGTCATCATACAACATGGGAGTGTCACATCAGTCAAATCAGATAACATGAAGTGGGTGTTGATTACGAGGGATGAGGGAATGATTACTCTGAGTAGGACAATGGTACAAATGAGAAAAACTTGTACTTCTGCCAAGTCATCACAACGCTATGAGCCCTAGCCAAAAATATCATATAACATACTAAGGCTCAAATTCTCTTGCATCTTCGCTTATTTTAAATTCAGTTAAGGTAAGGACGAGCCTGGGAATCCATCAGGGAGAGTTGAACCCTACTCTTTCATTTCTACAAGAGGAAGATACATGAAGCTTTAGGAAACCCATAAAATTGCTACAGGATGCCTCCAAGGGTGAAAGAACGCTGCCAAGGGTCAATTTGGTCTCCAATTATCATTATACCAGATTATGTGGTGAAAATTAAGTTCCCTCTCTAATTCTTCTATCCATGATTTACATGTTGGTGCACCCTGAATTATACAAATAACATCAGTCATCTTGTGAATTAAAAGAAATTTCTGGCTATAGAGTAGAGGAATACACATAATTGTCATCAATTAGAGATTCCAACCCTCTATTCCCATTAAATCTCACATCGGAGTTATCATAGGAAGAAACCCTCCTACACTTAGTTGAAAATAGAGGAGAATATAGGAAGGAGATTCAATAGTGTTATAGACATTTTTGGGCACTTCAACCCCAATCATAAATGTCCATAAACTGAGGGCTCCTAAGTCCCTAAAAGTGTTGCTTCACTGCCTAAAGGAACAAGGTCAACTGATTACATCATCTCCCAGAAGTTCTCCATTGAAAATTGCTCATAAATGGTCAAAATTGGGTCATACTGAAAGCTCAATGTAGGGGGTGTGATGCATATCACCTTCCCAGTGTACAAGGTGCGATGCATACTGATTTTCTCCTCTGTAGGGTGCGATGGTCAGGAATGGACAAATGGAAGGGACAAAAATGCGAGGTGGAAGATCATGGAATCTTCCAGAAGCTCCCCCTCTGACACTTGCCTCTGTATTTTTGACCAGGGATGAGTAAGAGATCATCATTCTCCAAGTGGAAGCATAAACTATCAGAGAGAAGACACTAATCAAGATCCCAGAAGATGACTCACCTCTCTGTAATCATCTATATATGGATCCCTCATCACAGAGATCCAGGGGTTGAAATTTTGTATCTTATAGAGAAGTGTTGTTGGTTTTCTGGTGTATATTCAAAGTGTTGGGTGATCTAGCTTTGCTTGAGGTGAATAAGGGCTTCCTAGCTGGAGGATGATGCTGGGTTAGAGCACATGGTTGTAATCCTATTGCTACTTTTCATCTTAATAAAGCTATTCTTGTTTCCTTCCATATTCTTGTGTACTTGTTTATATATGCATGTATATGCTTAATACACATCTGATCCTGTATTACTTATGAATTTAGATCCTTGTTTCTTGGATAGTAGTATGTTTCTATGATTCCACAGGTTCTTTTGAAGCTGGGCAGACAAAGAAGAAGCGGTGAAGCTCTATCAAGAAGGAGAGGAAATCAAGCGCAAGACTCAGGTTGGTCTTCTTGGTCCTCCTCTCATCTATTTTAATAAAAGGAAACAACAATATACTTTAATTGTTTGTTTCTAAGATAGCCACCCATCTTAGTGGGAATAGCAGCATCGGAGTGGACACTATTCCCAGATAACAGATGGATAGATAGGGGGAACAAAACCTTGATAAATTTTCTCGTATCTTATTGAAATGTCACAATTTTTTTCAAAATAATGGATGTCCTAGACAAAAGTAAAAGTTTCCAATTGATTTGTGAAATAATGGAGGAAATTGTTCAAGAGTTGCAACAACAAAATGTTGTACAAACTGTTACTCATAACACAACTAATTATATGCTTTGTAAAATACTTTTTGAGCTTAGGGCCCCACCATATTTGAGACCTCTTGTGATGCACATTGCATAGATTTAACAATTTAGGAGATGCGTCAAATTGTTTTTGATATGAGATGTTGTGGATAAGGCAAGAACCATAGCCTGATGAATTTATAATCACATAAATGTCCTTAGCACCACAAGAATCTACACAATAGGAAAGGAACTTCTTTGTCCCATAGTTACCAAATTTGCAATGAATTTCATCTCCTTGCTATTCATGATTGACCAAAAGATAAATCCCTAGAAGGTGTTTTTGGAACCCAAGTAGATGACATCTAAAGATGGCAAAAACACTTGTAAGGCATTGAAATAATTACTTTTGTGTTTAATGATGGGTTCTAAAAGGATGCCAAACATATTTTGACTTTTGTTGATACGAAATCACTTGTCAAAGTGCTAAGGTACTTGAACTTTTTCAAAGTTCAAATTCAAACTTCCTTTCATTCTCAAATTTCATTTATCTCAAAATTTGAATGTTTGACAATTGACATTGAACTTAGAAGAAATTTGATGTTGATAAACGCGTTGTGGGTTACATTTACAAGGTGATGAATCTTTGCCACAAAAGGCCATAAAAGGAAGATACGAAAATGAGGAGGCCAAATATATACCTCTTTGGATATTATTGATGAGCGTTGTGATAGGTAATTGCATTCCCCCTTATATTTTGTTGGAAATTTTTATACCCAACATATTTTTATTATAAGACTAGATATAATGAGGATGGGAAGATTGAGACAGGGCTTATGACATGCATTGCAAGGTGCTTTCTGAATCAAGAAAGATGAAGCAGTATAGGATGATAGGGCACCCACAAATTTGTTTTCCTATTCTAGTGTTATGTGAAAAAGGAATAATATGTTAGCAACTACCATTAAAGGCCTAATCAATTCACTAAATTTTATCTATTATTTTTGTTCTATCAAGTTTTACTATCTTTCTATCATATTTGATATTTTCTCTTGAAACCATACCACTTGCTAGGTCTTTGGTGGGAAAACATTAGTAGTGATATGCCAAATATTAACTAATTTGTCATTTGAATGCCATATCAAACCCGCAATGTTTTAGGTTGAAAGCACAATTGGAGAGACAATACATACCAAGGAGCGCAACAAATAAAAGCTCTTAAATGACCTTGTTTCCCTCCTTATAATCTTTGACTTCACAATACACATATATAAGGTGAAAACTGTGAAACTTGGCTCAATTTATATAAAACTTAAGCATTTGAAATTGAATGTTTGACTTAATATTTAAAATTTAGATAACATACTTCACATTCCAATGTTTCATGATGATAGTGGGTTTGGATCATTCGATGATTGACCTCAAAGATCTAGATCTTATATTAGGTTGCCTTCTATCAAAGGAGGCTTCTCTTTTTTTCCTATAGGATTTGGACAATCTTGAGGGTCAAGTAGCCCGCGATATGGTAGAAGTTGCTTCTTACCTTTGTAGTATTTATTATTCTATACTTAGTTAACTTTTATAAATGGATGTTGCTAGTTTTTTATTTTGATCATTTTTGGACTCATATGGTAAGTGAGATGTTTTTCCATGAAACTAGAGAATATAGGTTAGGGTCTTAGAATCTCTAACATAACCAACTCAAATGCCACAACAAACTACTTTTCATAGTGGAACAAATAGAAGTAAATAAACACGTGCACAAATAGACATTTGTTTACAATTTTTCAACAACCCATGTTTGTTATGTTGTCAATCTATAATACAACAGTTTAGGGCTCCTGTACTAGGGATCATGGCCCTCATAAAATCATTGATACAAGAATAAAAATTAGGGTTTGGTGTCAATAACTATGACAACAAATCTACCTTGAACAAGATACAACTGACCATCTAGTTGATGTAGCACACATCACAGCTCATCTTGGTCATATGCTAGACATGTTTGCTACTCCTTCTACTCCCAATTTTCAACTTTGCCTCTATCAATGAATCGTGCTCCTTCAGGTCACTGAACAGAGCTATCCAATCTACCCTCTAGTTGAGCATTAGTCCATCAATTAATCAACACATAGGGTCTTCCTACAAGTTGTTCACAACTTCGTTTGTGAACAACTCCTTGACGTCCCACTATTGCTCCTCGGATCTTAGGGACTTCTTCCCTCTATTTCCTTCCTATGCTAATACAATGAGGAAAACTTAGGGCACATAATCTTTCACATTATGACTGTCAATTTTCCTTCTCCAACTTTCAACTTAGGGTTGATTCACTAGCCCACTTAGGCCACCACATCTTCATTCAAGGGACCAACCACTAGGCTCTCCAAGTCAACCATTCTTAGAACTGTCAATGTCCTTCTCAACAATTGATCTAGGGCACCCTTGAAAACCTACCTACTGCCCTCCCAAAAACAATCTTAATATGTTCAAAAATTTTGTCCTAAACTAGGACCTCCAACTTGTACTCTTCTCCTCTTAATGAATTTCAACTAGGCCTCTGAAATATTCACATCTGAACATACATATCTGACCCTTTTTAGCCCTGACTAGGGAATCCTACAAAACCTTAAGTCTACATCCAAAACTGTCCACGATCCATGTTTTCCTGCGTTCTTGCCATAGAAGGACACAACCTAGTCTAGGAAACATCTTAGAGTATTTGACCTCCCAAAAGCTATGCTTCCTCCAACCTGTGATCATAACAGAAGTTTGACCTGCAAAACAGATAGAAACCCTTCCAAAATGTGACCAAAATTTTCCTTCTAGAACTCAGCTAGATGTCCTCCTTAAACCTATGCCAAACCAAATAATAAGTAAAGATAAAAATTTTCTTCTTCTCTTGCTCCTGTTCATCTTGGTTATCTAAGGTTTTGGACTCTTTTCTTTGTCCTTGCTTGAGAATGAATGCCTTGTTGGATGAGGAAATGAGCCTCAACATGTCCATTATTTATATGTTCTTCCTTGGGTGCAATGAACAACCCATTAGGGCACCTTTTCAAGCTAGCTGATTTGAATTTCTCATTGCAAGTTCAACCAACACATAAATAAACTAATATCCCATAAATTACAAAACCTCTTGTGGCGTTCTTTGTGGCCCCTAGCTCCATTAAGGGTGCCCTACAATCTTCAAGGCTCAAACCTTGTTATAGAAATATTTGGGCACTTCAACCCCAATATTATATGTCAATAAACTAGGGCTCTTCAACCCTTGAAAGTGTTGTTTCATACCCTAAAAGATCATGGTCATCTGATTACATCATTCCCCAAAAGTTCCACCTGAAAAAAAAAATCCGGAATTGGCATAAACTAGACCATACTAACTGCTCCACTATCAGGGTGCAATGCATACTAACTTCTACACTAGCTAGGTGCGATGCCTACTAACTTCTACACTAGCTAGGTGTGATGCATACTAATAAGGTCTTCTGTAGGGTGCAATGAGCGAGGATGGACAAATGTCCAAGACAATTTGCTAAGTGGATGCTTAGGGAATCTTCTAGAAACTTCTCCTATGACACTTGCCTCTTTGAATTCGCCCAAGGATGAGTAAGAGATCCAAGAAATCCCCAAGTGGAACCAAATGCAACAAGGGGAATGAGACTAATCAGAACCCTAGAGATGACTCACACCCTTGCACACATCTATAAATGGATCCCTCATCTAAGAGATCTAGAGGCTGGAATATTGTGAATTGCAAGGAAGTACTGATAGTTTGTGTTTGAGATAAGAGCATTGTATTGTTGATGTGATCTTGCTATTTCATAAGGTGCAGAGGGCTTGAAGTTGGGAGGATGATGCTGGATCAGATAACTGGGTTGTAATTCTCCCTTCTATTTAATAAAGTTCTTCAAGTTTTCTTCCATATAATTGTGCACATGTGAATTTTATTATTTGTGAATGCCTATTTATGTTCATTATATATTCGATTCTATAGTGTTTATGTTACAATAGATCAAGATGCTTTGATGGTTCTTTGCTACTGTGTTTCTACAAGTAGTCCTCAAGCAGGATAAGTACGGAGAGAAGTTGCGAGCTCTATCAAGGGGGAGAAATATCAAGCAAAGGATTAAGTGAAAGTTCCAGGTTGTTCCTCTCATCCTTCTCTTCTCTATTGTGCATAGAAGAAATTGTTGAATTACTTTGAACTATTGTTTCTAGGGTAGCTACCAAACCTAGAGGGCTAGTCGATCGAAAAGAAACTAGTTTTCCCAGAAACAAAATGGTGACTCCACTGGGGATTGAATAGATTATTTCTAGTTGTTGTTGTTTATTTTATAAACTATAGATCGAGCCTAAAGTTAGCCAGGTGGCCTTCGAACTGCTCTTGCTCTGTAATTGCATAGTAGATAAACACTGCTTTAGTCAATCTCTAGTTTAGTTTATGAATTGAACATTTGACTTACGAGCATTCTATATCCTCTTTTGGTAGCTCAATAACCTCTAAAGATCATTCCTCTGTACTTTTCTCTTTACTTTCCATCATAGCTCAGCTTAACTCACTGAAAACAACTGCAAATTTGAGCCAAAACCCACTTCAGTTGCGCTCCCTAGCCCATCGCACTGTCTATCACTGTCAACCAGCTTGCATCACAACTCTTGAGTCTGTAAAGTGTGATGCATCCCTATTTCCATGAAGCCTAGGTGTGGTGACTGATTGAACCAATTTCCATTCTAGAAATTTGGGGGTTTTGTCCTTGTTTTCAGTTCAGTTTAGTTGTTTTTGCTGCTTATGAATAGTACCTCATTACTGAAGCCTACTTGCATCACATAGATAAGCCTCCGTTGATTAGGATTAGTAAATGTTTTTATGTATTTTTCCACCATTTACAATCCTTTGTCGAAAAGTTACTTAAATCAAACTGTCGCTTTGGTACAAAAAGTGTCGTAACTATTGTTTCGTGTCAAAAAGAGAAGTGTCATGGATTCTTCCTTCCCTGGATAGTCAATTGAACTTTTGGTTATGTATTTGATTTGATTTGTTGATATTCAAAGTGTCAAAAGCATTTTTTATTCAAAATTGAAAAGTGTTGTTTAGTCTTCCTTTCTATTTTGAAAAGAAATTGTCGAAAATGTCGCTTTGAGTGAAATATTTCAGATCTTTACTACATGTAGTTTTCCTTTTTGGCATTTCTTCAAATTAAGGGGAACGAAAAACAAATACATGCATTTGCACCTGCATTTAGTTTGTGTGTGAAAAATGATTTAGGAAAATGCACTAGTGTGTGCTCTTTGCTCTTTGTTTGAAAGAACCCTAATTTTCTTTCCCTAGTAGCTAGGATTTTTATTGCTCAAAATAAACAACGATTGCTTATCATTGTAGATTTCATTTTAGGAATTTCAAATCTACATTATGTGGTGAACCATTGAAAGACAAACTTTAAACAAGATCAACTGTAAAATAAATCTCAATGAACTTAACAACACTTTGGAATTTAATGCAACACATCTGGAGGTCTAGGCTAGAGACGTGCTCCGGCGTCATAAAAACTAGTAACTATCGTTTTCATCGAAGGTTGGGTGATTCCTCCTCCTTGATACGACAAGTGCTAGCATGGACTTGTGCTCTCCATACTATCACATATATATTGGGAGATCACAATAGGTTTATATCCTTTATCCATAGGAAGTTGTGTCTGCTGCCCTATCAATCATAATGCATTGAACACAACAATCGGGAAGATTGACTACCGTACATAAGTCCTTGGTAATTTCTCTTTAATTTATCACCAAGGTGTATATTGGAGTTTTGTGATTGTTTTGGTAATCCCTCTGTCTAGATTTTCCAAAGTAGTCACTTTCGTTCTTTTTCGACTCTCTAAAAGAAAAGGTGCATCTGAGCACTTGTCACTTCAGGATCATTAAAAATCGAAGGGGACTGGGGTCATCTTTAGCTTTTTCTCAACTCTTAAAAATTGAAAAAGAAAAGTTGTGTCAAAGCATCAATAAAATTAATTGAATTTGGAATAACATCATTTTCCCGTTAATTTTGAGTTGATCATGTAATCCGCAATCGTGGAGGAAAGTTAATAAAAAACCCATCGTTCGTGGAGGCTAGAGAGTCAACCATCTTTGACTCTAGAAACGAAGTAATTCTGAGAAAAACGGTCTCTCTTAACTGAGTCCAATTCATCTAGTTTATTTGAAACTTTTGTTTCAACATCATCAGAGACTACAGTTACTCCAATCATTTCTGGTACATTTGCCTTTGGAGAAGAAGTTCCACAGTTACAAGAGGGCATTAGAACTGATCTTAGTGTAATGGTAGACACTTCTATACCTAAAACAACTCCCTCTAGAGTTGATCCAGAGACTGAAGTTCACTTACTTGAACATCTGGAAGTTGAGTTCCAGAATTCAGAAGGTGTAACCCCTCCAGTATTTGTCATTGTAGAAGCTATACCTTCTTTGGCTCCAAAAATCTTTTACGGACATGACGGTCTACCTCTTCCACCTGGTCTAATTGCTATAGAGGAGATAGTAGAGGATACTCCATCTAGTACCCAGTTACATTTGAGAACTGGGATTCATTTGTATGCTTCTGCGCCTGAGTTTCCTAGTGTAACGGTAGACACTTCTATACCTAAAACAACTCCCTCTAGAGTTGATCCAGAGACTGAAGTTCACTTACTTGAACATCTGGAAGTTGAGTTCCAGAATTCAGAAGGTGTAACCCCTCCAGTATTTGTCACTGTAGAAGCTATACCTTCTTTGGCTCCAGAAATCTTTTACGGACATGACGGTCTACCTCTTCCACCTGGTCTAATTTCTATAGAGGAGATAGTAGAGGATACTCCATCTAGTACCCAGTTACATTTGAGAACTGGGATTCATTTGTATCCTTCTGCGCCTGAGTTTGGTTCTTTTAATCATCCTTCATCACAAGTTCCTATCGAACGCTAGGAAATCTTTTGGATAGACTAAATATGTATGAGCAACCATCAACATCTAGGACTATGTCGTCTCATACAGCTATGACAAAGCTTCCTGCTGTGATTTCTACAATGTTTGCTGGTATACCATATGTTCCAGCTAATTATCAAACACTAGCGAGAGCCCACTTAGAGGTTGCTTCAGCAACATGGTCTGCTCCTATTTATTAATCCAGAATCACATCTAGTATTTCTTATGTTGAAACTCAGCAAATTGATCCTGCATGCCAGTATCAATTTGGGCAGACCAGTCTTCAAAGACCAATATACCCTTTGAACACTGGACTACCACCATATGGAGGGCAATATGCTTTTTCATTATTCCCTCTTGGGGAACAACCATATGAGAGTTTACAACAAAATTTAGGTCAAACTGGAATTACATCTAGTGGTTGTGTACCAATACTGACACAACAACCAAGGGTTGTATATTCAATGCAACCGATCCAACCTATGTCGAATATTCCCACTACACCCGCTATTTTGACTGTGTCGCAAGTACAAGCACTGCATGTTGTGTCTCAACCTCAAGTCTCTCAGGTTGTAATACAACAGCCTATTGTCTCTATAGCTCAATCGTGACCTCAGGTTAGTGATTCCTTACCTGGAATGACTCAGGCTCAAATGGATATCATCACCCCGCATCTTGGTCAATCTTCCAGTATTGGGGAACAACAAATGGTCCAACAACTGTGGATGGTACAATACCAACAAACACAATTCCAGCGAACTCAACCTCATTTTGGGCTTGGTCAATATCAAACTTATCGAGGACCTGAGCAACAAGGATTTGTAGGCAATGGGCAGCTGCATTTTCAAAACGGTTATCAAAAACTACACTATACTGGTTATGTCCAACAATCTTATCAAAGTTATCAACATCAGATACATTATACTAGTATGCAAAGACCTAATGCTCAGGCGATTCCATCTTATCCTGGGTATGTTTCACGTAACTTGAATCAACAGTTTCCTTTCGTAGCAACACTAGAATTACCCGATTTGAACTAGCTAACGTACGATCCAATTGCATATGCCCCTTGGTGGCCAGGGATTCCTCATAAACTTCCCTCTGATATTCCTAAATTCAATGGAAATCCAAGTAAATATCCATCGAATCACGTAATGACTTTTCATTTGTGGTGCTCGTCTAACACCCTAAATGATGATTCGATTAGGCTTCACCTTTTTCAGAGAACACTCACTGGTCCGACAAGGAAATGGTATATTGAATTGCCTACAGCTTCGTTTGACAATTTCAGCACCCTTGCCACTACTTTTCTAACCCACTTTCAGTTACCCATTAGGTACCAAACGGGAACAAAACTCCTTACCAATTTTAAACAGACCATGGCCACTGACATATCTGATCATATTCATGAGTGGCGACATCGTCGTCGAATGGTAAAGACATATGTTCCCAATCAGCTTTTAGCTGAGTGGTTTATTAAGTCCTTATTTCCATCTATCACTGAGGACGTGACGAAAGGAGGAGTTGTCACTGAAGAGCAAGTCATTGCTCATGCCCAATATTTAGAATTGATCTATACTCAGTCTGGCACACTCAACGACAAAATTCCTGACGCTCGTAGACCAGAATTTTCTGTTCCACCTCCTCCTAAATTGAATAGGGATTCTCATGGCGGTGATGGCGTAATCGGTGCCTCAAGCATGCAAACCGTAAAGGCTTCATCTAGCATAGCTCTTGCAGTTTCTAGTCAAAATGCAAATGAAAAATGTCTTGCCTTAGAGATTAATGCCATGTCAACTGACAAAGGTAAGAATCCAAAGCAACCAGGGGGCGTGAAGAAAGGGAAAAATAATAAGAATAAAAAGGAGGATTCAACTCCTGAGAAATCTTCTAACAACCCTTTTGGGCCAAAGAAATCTCCTCATTTTCCATGTTACATATGTAAAGAGGAGCATTGGATGAGATATTGTCACATTGAGCTGAGGTTGTGAAATTTTTAAATACTTCAAGTGCCTCAACAGTGTTGAATGATCCATTTCTGAACCCAGAAACTAATCTGGTTGCTATCGATCATGCTTCCACATCCCAATTGCTTCTGCTATCCATTCCAAACAAAAAAATGATGCCTTGATATCGACAAGAAATAAATATTATGGGAATTCATCATCATCAAACAACCAAGCTATAGATCAACCTAGTGGTTCAACAACAACCTCGCCAAAAGTTGTTCCACCCATTATTCTTGAATTAACTATAAGGCTGCCAAAGGGATTAGTACATAAATTGACATTTAATCCTCAAGCTCAAGCAACACAAAATTATAATATAGTGGAGGACCTGTCTCAATCGCCATCTTCTATGTTGACACTTGAAGTATTGCAGAATTCCCCCCCCCCAAAAAATAGGCTTTTTTATCAACAATAGGTGGGACTGATCCAACAGATTCCAATCTTGTGGCCTTTAACCATAAAGGATATACACCTCTATTACCAGCCCAACTCACTTTCCTTATACAGATAAAATCCCTCAACAAAACTGTCCATCGAACAATAATTGATGAAAAGGGCATCTACCTCTATTATGTCAATGACTTGCTAGAAAACTCTTGGTTCACCACCCTTGTCGTGATCATCAATGAAATTAAAAGCATTCGATAGAAGAATATACACTTCGTATGGGATTTTAAGTAACTTACAAGTTGAACTGGGGGACAAGATAGTAGAGATTGAAGTCGAGGTCATTGATGGAAACCTTGATTACAATATCTTACTGGGAAGACCTTGGATTTATGCTATGGCGGCCATTGTGTCAACATATTTTAGAAAGATTGCATTTCCCTTCCAAGGTGGAACAATCGTTGACCAACTAACCTTTTTTCCCAACAGTTCACAAGCTACTAGAAGCATTCCATTGATCCATGGAAGTTCTCAATCGCTTCAAAATGTCGGAGTAGGTCTCCTAAAAGACCCTTCCTTAATGGGTGCTTTTGCCCTCTCGCCTCAAACTGGATTTACAAAGGTGGCCACAATGGAAACCTATCATATGATCTCTTCTACATCATCTAAGATTAAGAAGAACTTTGACATTTTTGATAGTGTGGATCACCACGAGGTGTTGCCCCCAAGCCCCATAGAAGCTTTGTAGCAATCAATATTCTGGGCCTGGGCAACAAACCCAAATCAGCGCTCAACAAGTATTTGGATAGATAGGTCTCTAGAGTATGGTACCTCTTTAGATCCTTGGTCTCGTATAAATTCTATAGGCGAAGGAATCATCCAATCAATGATGATAGGAGAGACACCATGGGAAGATTACCAACATCATTCCCACCTTCAAGATAACAATGAAGATTATTCAAGCAACCTTAATCATCCTTCAGATTTTGATTTTTTATTAAATAATGTAAATATAGTGGATTCCGAGTGAAATTTGTTCAATATTGAAGAAACTATCACCATTAATATCTCAACCAAACCTAATGTTGTAGAGAATATTCACGTTGGAAAATCATGTTCTCTATCAGAACTGGAAATTTACTGCACTCTCTTTTGCGAATTTAGAGATGTCTTTGCGTGGTCATATGAAGAAATGTCAAGCATTGAATCGAGAATCGTTGAACATGAAATCAAGATGTATCTAGATGTCAAACCAGTACGACAATGGCTTCGACTTGTCCATACAATCAAAGATGTTGCCATTAAAGAAAAAATTGAAAAACTTTTGCATGCTGGTTTTATTTACCCTATTCCTCTCACTGATTAGGTATCGAATATTGTTCCTGTAATGAAAAAATAAGGAACGATTAGAGTGTGCATCAATTATAGGGATGTAAGTCAAGCGTGTCCAAAGGACAACTATCCTACACCCTTCATCGATCAGATAATCGATGAATGTGATGGATGCGAAATCTTTTCATTCATGGATGGATTTTCTGGATCAATCAAATCAATATCCACCCATAGGACTAGTCGAAGACTGCATTTATATGTCCGTGGGGCACATTCGCATATCGTATATTACCTTTCGGTTTGAAGAATGCAAGGGAAACTTTTTAGAGGGCAATGAATTATGCCTTCCATGACATCAAGCACATCGTTAAACCATATCTCGACGATCTACCGACTCATTCATGAAATCAGACTGATCATTTGCAACATTTGAGAGCCATATTTCTACGTTTCCAACACTACAAGATACGACTCAATCCGCACAAGTGTGTGTTTTGTGTTGGTTCTGGTTGATTACTTGGTTTTGTAGTTTCTAAGGATGGAATTCGACTTGACCCATTTAAGGTTCAGGCAATCCTTGATGTGCCTTCACCTTCAAATCTACTTCAGATTTAGAGACTCCAAGGGAAAGCTAACTTTCTGAGGAGGTTCATTCCACACTATGCTAAACTCATTAAAGGTTATACATGTATTTTGAAAAAAGGAGTACCCTTGCACTGGGATCAGGTTGCACAAGCTTCCTTTGATACTTTAAAAGTTTCCCCGATAAAAGCATCATTAATGTATGCTCTTGACTATCAAAAATACTTTAATATGTATCTCGCCATTGTAGATACAACCATCGCCATGGTTTTAGTGCAAGAAGTTAATGGAACATAACATCCTATATATTATTTAAGTCACAATCTTAATGATACAGAAAGCAAGTACTCTTATGTTGAAAAGTTGGCTTTAGCAGCCTTTCAAGCAATACAGAGATTTCAACACTATGTTCTCTTTCGCAAGACTACCATTGTGTCAGATTGCAACCGTATGACCTACATTATCTCGCGTTAATTACTAGGGGGGAAATATTCCAAATGGATAGCCATTTTGCAAGTGTTTGATCTGGAATTCACCAAATCCAAATCAAAGAAATCTTTGATCTTTGCGGAGTTACTTTGTGACCTTCCATCGTCATCCAACAATTTGACTTCTGAAGCATCAATCGTGGATGAAACTCTGTTTTTGGTATCGTTAAGTGATCCGTGGTATGGAGATATACTGGTCTATCTCCAAACCCAAACTTTTAGGCCTAACACCTCTCACTCTAAACAATGGCATACTTGATACCAAGCCAAGTATTACCTGATCGTTGGTGATACACTTTACCGTCGTGGTGCCGATATAGTTCTATGAAGGTACCTCATGCATGAGGAGGCCGAAAGAGTTTTGAATGATTGTCATTCAGGTGCTTGTGGGGGCCATCTGTCTGGTTATACTACTGCACAAAAGATCTCACGAGCTGGTTACTTTTGGCCCACTATATTCAAAGATTGCGTAATTGCAGTCAGAAGTTGCCATGCTTGTTAAATATTTGGTCGCAAAACCAGATTACCACCTGTACCACTACATCCAGTGGTTGTTGTTGGGCCATTCGCTAAATGGGGCATTGATTTCATGACATGTAACCCCACCTTGGTTGGGGGGCATGGGTATATTATAGTCGTTGTTGACTATTTTACAAAATGGGCCGAGGCGATGCCTACATTAAACAACAACAGTGAAACGGCTGCTCCTTTTCTTTTTGAACCATGTAGAGTCTAGATTTGGTGTACCATAGGCTATAGTCACAGATCATGGGTCACATTTTCGCAATCACATGATGATCGAATTGACTGCCAAATTAGGACTATCCCACAATAGTTCTACTCCATATTATCCGCAGGCTAACGAGCAGGTTGAAGCAATCAACAAGGTCCTTAAGCGCATGCTGCAGAGAATGATTAGAGTCCACAAACGGAATTGGCATTTAATCCTGTACTCGGCTCTATGGGCATATAGGACTTCGGTGAGAAATGCAACTGGATTCATGCCCTTTCAATTGGTGTATGGTCTGGAAGTTGTCTTACCAATTTAGTGCAAAATCTCATCCCTCAAGCTTGCAATTGAGTTGTTTCTCGAAACTTCAGAAGAAGAAGCTCGTTTCTTGGAACTAATCCACTTATATGAAACTCTTCATGACGCCGCACTGGCTAACGAAGCACATAAGAAATGTGTCAAGGCGCAATATGACAAAAATGTCAAGCTTCGTGTCTTCTCAGAAGGTGACCTGGTCTTGCTTTACGATCAAGACTCAGACAAATTAGGAGCAGGTAAATTCAAACCATTATGGATGGGCCCCTACATTGTTAAATGAGTATTGACAAAATGAGCCTATGAGCTAGTCGATTATGATGGGATTCCACTGTCACAACCCTGAAACGGGTTGTATCTTAAACGTTACTATGCTTGGCTAGGTATAATAAGCTTTGTATATATGCTTTTAATGCATTTTTATTTTTCTTCTAGAGTTGTCATTTTGATTAGGCAATCCAATTTGCATTTGTTGTAGATGTCAGACTTTTTGGAACCATTTGTTGGGTATGCCAACAGAGTTAGTCATAGTACACAGAACCCATCTTTTGTAGCTTGGGCCATTTTCACTCCAAGTGGCAAGTTAGTGAGTTTCAAGGGGATATGTATTGGTCAATCAATGAATAACATCACTGAGTATAGCACGTTGATTGAACTTCTCTCTGATGCCATTTCACGTGGCATACACCAATTTGTTATTAGGCTAGATTCAAAACTCGTCATTCTACAGCTTATTGGTGGTTATTCCCTTCAGAACCCAGCTATTTATCGCATGTTCCTAAGAGTAAGGATTTTGGAAAGACATTTTGATTCCATTCAATATCAACACATTTCCAGAAACTTAAACACATTGACTGATTCATTATCAAACTATGTGTTAGATAGACATTTGCAGCGTTTGTAAAGAAAGCATTTTACATCAACATTTGCATTAGGATTGCATAACTTAACCAAAATAAAACTCCAAAAATAAAAAATATACAACTATTTATAGTTTTTAAAAAATGTTTTGTATCCAAGACAAAATCGGTCATCTGACCAAGAAACTCAAAATGAATGCAGAAGAGCACCCTAGACTAATGATATTGGTGATAAAATGTCACCGCCTATGCAATCATGTGTAAGAGCCTAGTCCATCAACTCGGCACGCCAGTAGTATAGCGCTATAAACTCAAAGGTAACTCATCGATTCTGACATCCTTAATACCAAGTGAAGCCCTCGATCTGATCCTGCAGCACTGCCAAGGTCTATGATATGTCCAGATCCTAAAGGACGGCCCTCCTTATAGCCTCTCCTACTGGAGCATCATCGGCCGCCTGTGGGTGTGCCACTGGTCGCACTGGTCTGATATCTACACACACATATAAGTTTGATTAGCCTTGGTAACATTAAAAAGCACAAAAACATTATAAAACCGATAAACAAAGATGTGGTCGAATCATTTTACCTATGGCACTCCACTGCTCACCAGCCAGTAATACCAAATCCAGGTCACCTCAGAAGTCCATCCCGACATATGGATACTCCACAAATACCATCTCCTGATGGTGGAACTTGTTAGAGTCAGTATAGTCATACCTCCGTCAGAGATCAGAAACTCTTTTCCAATAATGCTAGCAGATGCATGAGGGAGGTTTCATAATAAGTTTTCATCATAATCTTTGATCATGACTTTTCTTTGATCATGACTTTTCTTCAAAACTCTGTTTTGAAGAAAATCATCATTTTTTTCTTTGTAATAAATTTCCATGTATATTTTCAAGGTTGTTCAGTTGTTAAAAATCTTCAGGCGCAGCTCTGGTCCTTTGCAAAGTTCCAGGCCATTCATCCTTGCAAGACAAGTGAAAATCAAACCATTCAGTCCAAGAGAAACAAAGAAGCAAAAAAGAGTTTCAAAGTGAAGTGTCAAAGTTTGCAACATGACAAATTGGTTTTTGAAATCAAGAGTTAAATCCTTGGCATATATATCATTTTTGTGTTCCAAGAGTTCATTTTCATACTAAATACATCAAAGAGCCAAAGTGGAAATGTGGGGAAGCAACGCAATCGAATTGAAGGCAAAACGTGTGTAAATTTGGTGCGCGTCACGTTGGCTAAGTGTCGTGACACACTGGGCACGCGCAGCGCATAGGGCCATTTTCCGCAGTGTAAAATTACATAGGCATAGCGTGCATGGCACGCGCGGCACGTTGGGTTTGGTGCACGGCACATAGGCCTGAAATGCTAATTTTCAGTGACTACTTCCTAAAACACAAATTGACTTAGTTTTTTCTGCTCAAATGAGTTCATGTGACCCTCCAGTTGTCATTTAAAAATGTTTTAGATTGGTTATGAGGATTTGCGTGCCAAAACCAAACCCTATCACCGTGTTGAGATTTGCTCCATGGTTTTGAAAGTAGAGTTTTAAAGTTAGTTTTGGTGCCAATCTTTTCTATTCCTCATTGTTTTTTCCTCCTCCTCACTGTTAATATTACTATTACACACCACCCCTATCATTCCCTATCACTATCACTCTCCCATATCACTTGCAAAGAGTCCCTAATATCCCAAGTCATTTCCCATCCATAGAATCATTTCATTTCCCATTACTTTCCCTTTCCCCATATCATTTGTAAAATTCCCAAAACCTCAAGTTACCCAAACATTTAAATAACTGTCCATTTTTCCTACATTTGTCAAAATTCTAAAGGGCAAATTATCACTTGACAAGACCCCACTGTCCACACTACCCTATTTCCCATAGTCCCTCCAACATTTGGCAATTGCACCAAATTCTCATTCTTCATCTCATTGAAGCCAAACAGGCTTTGAAACACCATGAAGGTGGACACTGATACATCATATGACCAAGATAGTGACTTTACAACTGAAGTTGCATGCACCCGAAGGACACTAGAACGGCGTACAAGGCGAGATCGGCTCTAAATCTTGGCCGAAGCCTCTTTGGCTGAGCATGATACTTGATGAGGCACCTTCAGTCCAAATTTCAAGGAATTTTGAGAAAATTTTGTCATTTTCGAATTTTTTGGTAAAAAAACAGAGTTTTCTGCCCAACGCGTAGCGCCACCTTGTGCGCGCTTATGATTGGGAGATCTTCTGGAGGAAAACTTGGTGCTTTTGAAATTTTTATGGAAAGTTATGCATGCTTAGGAATGGCCTAATAATTTCATCGAGTTTTGAGTGGCCTAAAGGGTCAAAAACACCTTGAAAATGGCCTTTCTGCCACTTTTTCCACACACAGGAACTAGTCTTGGGAGATTGAGCTTTTGGAGCAGCACATGAACACCAAATCAAGAAATTTCACTTGGGTTGGAAATTAGACAGGTAGGGCTTTCCAACAAGCTATCATGAGCTCAATTGGGACATTGGGAAGGGCCCCAAAATCAGCTCCAAAGTGGCGCTACGCATAGAGATTTTGGGCATGGCGCATAGAGAATTTTGGCCTATTTTTCACTTTTCAGCTTAGAATTTTGACTAGTTTTGACTAGTTTCACTTTTTGATGTTACTCTTGATCTAAATTGATGTAATGTCATGACCATGATGTAATTTTGGCACATTTTTACTTGTTTTAGTACATTCATTCACCAAAAGGTGAAATGTGAGTGAATGAATCAGTTTCCTAGCATATAGAGGCAAGTTGTTTCATTGCCTATTTTTTAGCTCCTTGTTTAGATATTGTTGAAACAGCTCCTAGAATGATGAGCTCGACCCCTAGAGGCATGGGAAGTAGTTAGGCTTGTCAATATCATGTAATTTCTCAGTCATTTTTGGGGTTGGACACTTGGGATTGCTTGACACTTCATTGTACATTTGATTTCTGCATTTTTGGCAAAGGAAAGACCAGGGTTTTACAGCACTTGTTGGGATCCTTGTGGCTCTATGTTTTGATGGTGTTTTTCTTCATGTGATTGTAAGTTCATTAATGTTTTATGTATGCCATTTCCCTTCTCTTTGCTTCTAAAATTAAACAAATTTGAGTGACAACGGTAGAATTCATTTGCTTGTTGTGCTCTGCCTGTTAGTTTTGTTTAATTCTCAATATTTTCTTCAGTTTGAATAGGATCCTTGATACCCTCTTGCTCTCTTCAGCTCCTTAGTGGTCTTTTCTACCCATTCATTTAACCTAAAGCATCAAAAATACTACTTACCTTGCCCCAACCAAAACTCTGCAAAAATTTGGCCTCATCCCTGGACCCAAATTTGCCTTTCCCTTTTTCCAACAAAAACTCAAATTAAATCCTTGCACTTCATACATAACCTAAGATTATTTGTTAAATCTGTCATCTCAAGCCCCATCTAATTATCCTTTACTGAGATTGACCTGGAGAGAGCCCTCTCCTGTCCTCGTAGGGCTAGCTATGAGGCTGAGCGTGGTTTGATATTGGCCCTGGAATCTACCTTTTCAACCTGAGGTAAATCTAGGCTCTAACATAGTGGCGACCATACTGGGGACGAAAAGTTTATTATCATTGTTTGGCTTTGTAGACTATAGATGGAGCCTGAAGTTAGCCAGGTAGCCTTCGAAACGCTCTTTCTTTGTATTAGCAAAAGTAGATGAAAGCTGCTTCAGTCAATCTCCGGTCTAGTTTATAAACTGAACATCTGATCTAAATGATCACCCCAGTACATGTATCAAGTTCAGATCTGATTGTTGATGGTGGACAACGATCAGACATCGAAAAGGCTGAAATCATTCACGTGGAAATTCCAAATCAATTTCGAGATCAGATCCAAAGACTCCACTGGAGGATGAACCTGACCAACAAAAACATGAAAGGACAATATGGACAGATCAGGTATTCAAGTTGGAATTTCATCCAAGACATTTTGTTCTTTGTTGTAAATTATTTCTTCTCTTTTCTCGAGAATGTCAAGAAGGCTTTGAAAAGTATACTATGTTTGAGAAAAGATCCTCGGCCTGCATTTGGTTCTTTCCCTTTAAAGATTGTAAATACCAAAGATTTGCATGCCTTTGAGCTTGATCAAGACATTTCTTCCGAATCTTGTGATGACCATCTTCAAATTGATGAGCCTAATGAGACCAAGATTGATTCTACAGCTTCTGTATACACTTCTACACCTCGTAAAATTCCAGATCGATACAAGCCTCTGATTTTACCTTTTGTACTCCATGCTTTCCCTGCAAACTATTACCTATATCTACCAAGATTTGATGGTAAACGTGACAATATCACTGTTGAGAGACATGTACTGAATTTGAAGTCCTTTCTTGACCTTTTTGAAGTTGATGAAGAGGATGTCAGAATTAGGCTTTTTGCTCTTTCTTTGCAAGGCAAAGTCAAGAGTTGGTTCAAAACGCTACCTGATGCAAGCATCTCAGATCTACAACAGTTTGTCAAAGTTTTCCTCAATAGGTGGGTGGTAAGACAAAACCCTTTCGTGATTATAGAAGAGTATAACCAGCTGAAAAGACAACCAGGGGAGACAGTACAACAGTTTTCTGCCAGACTTAACCAAGTTTATTATTCGATGCCTGTTGATATAAGATCTCCTCCTGGATATGCTCTCTTACACTACCCGGGTGCCTTTGATCCAGAAATGGAGTTTCAGCTGAGAGAAAGGAACCTTGCAACACTTGAAGAGATGCAGAACAATGCAATAGATGTAGAGGCTCATTTGCTAATCTGAAGGGCAAAGTTGAAGGAAGAAAAGATGAAAGACATAGATCAAGAGGAGTCGATATCTTTAGAGGTAAAGCTTGACATTTTGGTAAGTGCAATGGAAGAGATGATGCAAAATATCACCACAAGGAATGAGTATAGTGTTCAAGCCCATCGCTTGCTGATTGAAGAAGAACAAATGGCTGCTCCAAAACATTTTCTTTCTTATCCCAGTTGTCATAGATCTGATAATGATTGTCTTATAGATCATCTTGGAGAAGAGAGATCTATTGATATGACATGTATGCTTGATGATGTGTTTTATACTGATGATTTTCCTCAGTTTGATCAGTACGATGATGATTATGTTCTCCAAATAGAAGCTAATATTGCAGGCGAATCAACAACTAGTTTGTGGGAGGCAGAAGTTCACTTTCAGTAGCTCGAATACAATGTTCAACCATCACATATCAGCTATGGAAATGGCGAGGAAAGTGCAGCAAATTTTGAAGTAAGTGAAGGGTCTTTGCCTTTTTGTTTTGATTCGTTTCAGTTCATCAGCGACAACATTCATACAATCAGAAATCAACTGTCGATAAGTCTTGATCTGGACCATCTTGAGAGCAATGAAAACCTTGTTCAAGGCTTCTCATATCTAGATTTGCAGTCCCCGAATGCCATTCATTCTCAAGTTGCAGATGAGGACATGGAAACTGGAACATATGATCAAATGATACAAGATGATTCCGTACCATTTTGTTTTGAATCATTTCAGTTTTTGAAAGGTAAATTGCATAGTAAATCTTCAAATGAGCAGCCTGTAGGAAATCAACAATTTCTCAGTTTTAATGTGGAGGATGATACATATAGCGAAATTCTTGAGCAAGTTGTTAATGAGAAATATTCCCTTGGAATGACTAATGCAATCATTTTGGAAACAAAACCCTCCCTAGGACCAGCTTTGCAGCCACCAAACACAATTGAAGATCAGATTATAGATGAAGGTGTGGAAGCCGAAATACATGATTTAATGATGCAAGAGGATTCTGTACCCTTTTGTTTCGAAGCATTTTAGTTTATAAAGCAGAATCTTCATAATATCTCTAAAGGAAAAGATGAACAGCCAGTAGGATGTTATACAGTTTCAATGGACACATTGTAGCAGTTTTTTCAAGTTTTTGATGATCCTATTGCTCGTGTGTTGGATAATGTTTGTTGTAAAATTTCTTATCCATTAGCTAACCATGTGCTAGAAAAGAATGTTGATAATAATTTTATTCAAAATTCGCCTTTATTGATAATCTCATATGGTTGCAAACCTTGGTATGGGCTTTGTAATGAACAATCTGTTAAACAAGATAATGAAGGAGACTTTTGTTCTATTTGGAATCAACAATAGAGTTTGGTTATTCATGAAATTCAAGATCCTTTTGACAGCCTGCTGCTATCACAAAAGAAAGACAACATAGATGTGAATAAAATCTTAATATCTAGCTATGAAGATTACCTAGACCAGAGAAGTATTGTGTTAATGGAAATAAAAAACTATATTTATGAAGATCCTTTCTCAGTATTCTTGAAGTCATCTCGTCAACTCATGCTTCGCAAGTTTATGAGCAGTCAACTTCATTCCAAGTTTCCATGGGAGTTGCTTTTCAATTCTTCCCTTTTCCTACACATCAGAAAGCATTTGGGAAGAAATCAAATAGAAAACAGGATACTTACCTGGTCACATTGGCTGTTTCATTTCACTTGATCAGGTGGTGAAAAGAATGATTAGAGTAGGTGTGATGAATAAGTTCAATTATGAGCATCTTTCCAGTTTGTTAGTTATGTTTTAGTTATGTTTGGTTTTATTATGGCTTTTAGTTTTAGCCTTGAGTCAGAGTCATCCTGCATAATGTCAGTTTTCGTGTTTTGACTCCATTGCCCAATGGATAAAGGCACTGTCTGCTCTCCCAAAGATCTGTAGTTCTTCGCACCTCCAAGGAGCTATCATCCCCATTGGAGCCAATGTTAGAGTCGGTATAGTCATACCTCCATCAGGATCAAAAACTCTTTTCCAATAATGCCAGCAGATACACGAGGGAGGTTTCATAAAAAGTTTTCATCACAAATTTCATCATCGCAATCTTTGATCATGACTTTTCTTCAAAACTCTATTTTGAAGAAAATCGTCATTTTGTTCTTTGTAATAAATTGCCATGTATATTTTCAATGTTTTTCAGTTGTCAAAAATCTTCAGGCGCAGCTCTGGTCCTTTGCAAAGTTCCAGGCCATTCATCCCTCAAGACAAGCAAAAATCCAACCATTCAGTCCAAGAGAAACAAATAAGAAAAACAAAGTTTCAAAGTGAAGTGTCAAAGTTTGCAACATGACAAATTGGTATTTGAAATCAAGAGTTAAAGCCTTGGCATATATATCATTTTTGTGTTCCAAAAGTTCATTTGCATACTAAATACATCAAAGAGCCAAAGTGGAAACATGGAGAAGCAATGCAATCTAATTGAGTCCAAACTATGTGTAAATTTTGGTGCGGGGCGCGTTGGCTAAGTCGCGTGACACACTGGGCGCGTGCGGCTCATAGGGCCATTTTCCGCAGTGTAAAATTACACAGGCGCGACGCACATAGCACGCGCGGCGCGTTGGGTTTGGTGCGCGGCGCGTTAGATTTGATGCGCAACGCACAGGCCTGAAATGCTAATTTTCAGTCATTGCTTCCTAAAACTCAAATTGAATCAGTTTTTTCTACTCAAATGAGTTCATGTGACCCTCCAGTTGTCATTTAAAAATGTTTTAGATTGGTTATGGGGATTGGAATGCCAAAACCAAACCCTATCACCGTGTTGAGATTTGCTCCATGGTTTTGAAAGTAGAGTTTTAAAGTTAGTTTTGGTGCCAATCTTTTCTATTCCTCATTATTTTTTCCTCCCCCTCACTGTTGATATTACCATTACACACCTCCCCTATCATTCCCTATCACTATCACTCTCCCATATCCCTTGCAGAGAGTCCCTAATATCCCAAGTCATTTCCCATCCCTAGAATCATTTCATTTCCCATTATTTTGCCTTTCCCCATATCATTTGTAAAATTCCCAAAACCTCAAGTTACCCAAATAGTACCCAAACATTTAAATAACTGTCCATTTTTCCTACATTTGTCAAAATTCTAAAGGGAAAATTATCACTTGACAAGACCCCACTGTCCACACTACCCTATTTCCCATAGTCCCTCCAACATTTGGAAATTGCACCAAATTCTCATTCTTCATCTCATTAAATCCAAACAGAATTTGAAACACCATGAAGGCAGACACTGATACATCATATGATCAAGACAGTGACTTTACAATTGAAACTGCATGCACCAGGAGGACACTCGAACGGCGTAAAAGGCAATATTGGCTTCAAATCTTGGCCGAAGCCTCTTTGGCTGAGCATGATACTTGATGAGGCACCTTCAGTCCAAATTTCAAGGAATTTGGAGAACATTTTTTCATTTTTGAATTTTTTTGTCACAAAATAGAGTTTTTTGCCCAATGCGTAGCGCCACCTTGCGCGCGCTTATGATTGGGAGATCTTCTGGAGGAAAACTTAGTGTTTTTGAATTTTTTATGGAAAGTTATGCATGCTCAGAAATCGCCTAAGAATTTCATCAAGTTTTGAGTGGCCTAAAGGCTCAAAAACACCTTGGAAATGGCCTTTCTGCCACTTTTTCCACACACAGGAACCAGTCTTGGGAGATTGTGCTTTTGGAGGGGCAAATGAACACCAAATCTAGAAATTGCATTTGGGTTGGAAGGTAGACAGGTAGGGATTTCCATCAAGCTATTATGAGCTCAATTTAGATGTCGGGAAGGGCCTCAAAATCAGCTCCAAAGTTGCACTACGCATAGAGATTTTGGGCGCGACGCATAGAGAATTTTGGCCTATTTTTTACTCTTTAGCTCAGAATTTCGGCTAGTTTTGACTAGTTTCACTTTTTGATGTTACTCTTGATCTAAATTGATGTAATGTCATGACCATGATGTAATTTTGGCACATTTTTACTTGTTTTAGTAGATTCATTAACCAAAAGGTTAAATGTGAGTGAATGAATCAGTTTCCTAGCATATAGAGGCAAGTTGTTTCTTTGCCTATTTTTCAGCTTCTTGTTTAGATATGGTTGAAACAATGCCTAGAATGATGAGCTCGATCCCTAGAGGCATGGGAAGGAGTTAGGCATGTCTGTATCATGTAATTTCTTAGTCATTTTCAGGGTTGGACACTTGGGATTGCTTGGCACTTCATTGTACATTTGATTTCTGCATTTTTGGCAAAGGAAAGACCAGGGTTTTGCAACACTTGTTGGGATCCTTGTGGCTCTGTGTTTTGATGGTGTTTTTATTCATGTCATTGTAAGTTCATAGATGTTTTATGTATGCCATTTCCCTTCTCTTTGCTTCTAAAATTAAACAAATTTGAGTGACAACGATAGAATTCATTAGCTTGTTGTGCTCTGCCTGTTAGTTTTGTTTAATTCTCAATATTTTCTTCAGTTTGAAGAGGATCATTGATACCCTCTTTCCCTGTTCAGCTCCTCAGTGGTCTTTTGTACCCATTTATTTAATTGAAAGCATCAAAACTACTACCTACCCTGCCCCAACCAGAACTCTGCAAAAATTTGGCCTCATCCTCGGACCCAAATTTTCCTTTCCCTTTTTCTAACAAAAACCCCCAAAAACTCAAAATAGATCCTTGCACTTCATACCTAGCCTAAGATTAGTTGTTAAATCAGCCATCTCAAGCCCCATATGATTATCCTTTGTTGAGATTGACCCAGAGAGAGCCATCTCTTGTCCTCGTAGGGCTAGCTACGAGGCTGAGTGTGGTTTGATGTTGGCCCTGGATTCTACCTTTTCAGCCTGAGGTAAATCTAGGCTCTGACAGAACCACTCAAAAAAGGCATCAAAGAAGGAAATCTGTGATTGACTAGCATGTCTGGCCATAAGATTAACCCATCTCTGCATCCGTGGTTCCCTCAGTGCTCGCAATCCCAATGAAATGTTCTAAGGCTGCATCAGTGGAATCCTCTCTAAAGAAAAAGCAGTCAATATGGATCCATAGCCAAAATTCTTGGTCCTTCCATTTTTTACTTCGGAGAGTTGTTCTTTTATGATAGGAAGTATCGCCTCGTACCAGTTGAATACCTTTGGTTCCAGGAATTCCAGGGCATACTGCATATAAGATTTTTTGGTCAAATGAAGGGTCACGCTGCCAGCCAATCTAGCGAAAGTAAATAAAATGGTCCTCAAAGGCCGATTAGTGACATCCTGGATATTGATATTGCCATCTCTACTGGGCTGAGATCCATCCCTACAAAACTGACGGATGTAATCTTTCATAGATTCACCCCCACGAGCGAATCCTGAAAGTGGAAGAGGAGTGCTGCGCCTCGACAATCCTGTCAGAAAGTAGATGTCCTCAACTGTCAATGGAATAGATTTACCTCTGATCTAGAATACTTGGTCAGTCGGATCCCAAGCATCGAGAAAATACTGCAACAAACTGATCTGTTGCCTCATGCTAGATATGCGAAAGAACTTTAGCAATCCACAATTTCTTAATGCGGTAACTGTGCCCTAGTCATGTAAAGCAATCATGTCCTCTTCTTCATGTTCATGTTCATTCCATGTGACAACCATCTTGATCCAACAAAAATCTGCAATGTAAACAAAAGACGAGTTAGGATCTAAATTTGAGCAAAAACAGACACAAATTTGATGAAAAACCACAGTGTAAGGATGCCTTTCTGTGCCCATCACACCCTGCCTTTGAGCAAGGTGGGATACATATTGACTGACCAGTTGATAGCTCAGTATGAATCGCACCTTTCGATACTACCTAGGTGCGATGATTAGGGAACGAGACCTTCAAACCCCCAAGGGCCTAGAAATGTAAAAAAACTTGTTCGGAGTCAAGGAAAGATGGAATGAAAATGAAGAGCTCAGGGTTAGCTCCTACTTGGTTCTGACAGCGTAGAGAATAGTCCACCGAATCTCCCGAAATCCTCTGGTGAAATTTGAGGGGGAAAACCACTCCAGAGCTCCAAAATCACAAAATTGAAATTAAATAATGAAAGTGAAAGGTAAAACTACTTTTTATGGTTACTATTCATGTACTTCAAGGAAAATGTTGGTTTTGGTTCATTTTTCATATATATATGTATTTCTAATCAATTTGATGGAGTGATTGAGCAGGTTGAATGACCGACAAAAGAATCTGATGTGCTAAACAATGAATTGAACATCTTTCACCACCGATTCAAGCATATTTCTGTCATTTCTAGCTTGTTTAAAGATGAAATTGACACCGAGCATAGTTCCCCCATGGTTCAAGCTCGTTAAAAAATGAACCTACCACCAAGAATAGTTCCCCCATGGTTTAAACTCGTTAAAAAATGAACCTACCACCAAGCATAGTTCCCCCATGGTTCAAGCTCATTAAAAAATGAACCCACCTTGGGTAATTAACATTTGTGGTTGCCATGACTATCAGCCTTTTGAGCCTTGGTTGTGTACCTCCCATAACCTCCATTCTTTTGGCCGATCATACACTTCCACTTGGTTGTTTACCCTTTTTGAGGAACAGCTGCGACGAGTGGTCTTGTTAGCCAACCTTTTCTCAGAAATTACCATGTTTTGAGAAGTTCTAAGAGTACCTGAAACCAGTTGCTACCCCAAACACCACTCGTTCCACAAAACGAGTCTCCTTTAAACCCCTTTCAGACTCATCAAATATGAAAATATTTTCAAGTAATTGGCCTTTCCAGCTCGTTAAAATGATTGGAAGTGCCATCCCTCTTGTTCATTTTAGTCTTTTTTGGACCCGAGGGATTATCTCACGAAAACGTTCAAGCGCTTGTTTTTTTCGGCTCATTAAAGTGATCATAAAAGTCACCCATTTTGTATTATTTTATCCTTTTTCGATTATTCTACGAAAAAACTGCTGGAGTTTCCTTTTTGCCTCTTTTCAAACTCTCTAAACATTAAAAGGACTGAGTTATCATTGTCGTTAAACTTGTTAAAACAATACTGAAAAACTTGTCCACCTAGATAAGAACGAGTTTCACTATCGCGAGACTCGTTAAAACATAGTGACAAGTTTACCTGAAGGGAAAATTATAGAAAAAACATATGTTATCCTCCTCAAGCTTGCCAAAAATAAATAGGTACTCGTTAACAATGACTGGGGAAAAAGGGAAGAAAACTTTAAGAAATTTATGGTAGCAGGTTGCTCTTGAACATGACACTTTTACTCCATCACCATTATTGATTCGGGTTGGGTTATTTCATTCATCGGCCATCTAACCATTGGTCTTCCACACCATCCATATTTTTAGGTTAATGCTACCAATCCATCTCAGTGTCACCGACATGTTCAAGAGAAGCCATTCAGTTGAGAAACCACAAAACCAGTTAATGCCTCGTCCACTGCAATACCTTCAACCTTCATTTTTCATGACCGCCATTCTTGAACCTTGTGTCGTCAAATCAGTTTCACCTTCAGAAATCATTTGCTTTGTTTCGTGTCATAGATGTGGGATACATTAAGGCCCTCCTACGACGGGTCAGTTCTTGTGGACATCAACACAGTGTCCAAGAAGTTGACTTAGAAACAACCCTTTCAGTACTTTGAAGCTTGCATGCCTCAATGGCAAGTTTCTCACTTTCGGCGATAGGTTGACATCAATCGCCTTTGATCGAAATATTTTGCGTGGTGTTTGACATCAGATCATATATTCACACCACATGAATTATACTATAGTACCTTGAGGGTCATCATCATTATCGGTGATTCCTCTCGCATTTGTTAACAGCTCACATTATTGGTTGGTAATCAGGCGATGTCGTTCCATGTTCGACTTCAGAACATCTTTTTGCATGGATTGAATTGTACATCGGGCGAAGATTGAATGAGTTTTGAAGACCTCGGATCTAGTTTCATCCATCCGGTTTACGATATATTCAAGGATATAAAGACATCAAATGTACATAGAAGTTGCACATATGGTCATCGAAACCAAGAATGATGATTCTACAACTGAAGAATCACCAATCTGCATATGCAGAGGAATATCTGTTCTATGTACATGAAATGAATTTATAAACGTTGAGCATGGAAATGCCCGCCTCAGCTAGATCATGAAAATTATGTTATGATAATGTATTGTATTGTATCTTATACAGGTCACCTTCCAGTTCGAAACGTCGGATCCTCATGATAAAGCGTTTCACTTGACATCAAGATTTACGACGTCTTGCTTTAGGGGGCAACTACTATAGACATATTTGGGCACTTCAAACCCAATCTTATATGTTGATAAACTAGGGTTCTTCAACCCCTAAAAGTGTTGTTTCATACCCTAAAAGATCATGGTCATCTGATTATATCATTCCCCAAAAGTTCCACCTGAAAAACCATCCAGAATTGGCCTAAACTAGACCATACTGACTGCTCCACTGTCACAGTGTGATGCATACTAACTTCTACACTAGCCAGGTGCGATGCATACTAATAAGTCATTCTGTAGGGTGCGATGAGTGAGGATGGAGAAATGTCTGAGATAGTTTGCTAAGTGCATGCTCAGGGAATCTTATAGAAACTTCTCCTATGACACTTGCCTCTCTGAATTCACCCTGGGATGAGTAAGAGATCCAAGAAATCTCCAAGTGGAACCAAATGAAAGAAGTGGAATGACACTAATCAAAACCCTAGAGATGACTCACACCCTTACACACATCTATAAATGAATCCCTCATCTAAGAGATCCAGAGGCTGGAATATTGTGAATTGCAAGGAAGTGTTGATAGTTTATGTCTTAGATAAGAGCATTGTATTGTTGGTGTGATCTTGCTATTTAATGAGGTGAAGAGGGCTTGATGCTGGGAGGATGATGTTGGATCAGACAACTGGGTTACAATTCTCCCTTCTATTTAATAAAGTTCTTCAAGTTTTCTTCCATATAATTGTGCACTCATGAATGTTATTATTTGTGAATGTCAATTTATGTTCATTATATATCTAATTCTGTAGCGTTTATGTTACAATAGATCAATATGCTTTGATGGTTCTTTGCTACTACGTTTCTGTAGGTACTCTTCAATTGGGATAAGTATGGAAAGGAGTTGTGAGCTCTGTCAAGGGGGAGAAAAATCAAGCAAAGGATTCAGCGAAAGTTCTAGGTTGGTCCTCTCATCCTTCTCTTATCTATTGTGCATAGAAGAAATCGCTGAATTACTTTGAATTGTTGTTTCTAGGGTAGCTACCAAACCTGGAGGGCTAGTCAATCGAAAAGACACTAGTTTTCCCGGAAAGAACCCTCCAAAAGTTTTCTTCATTTCACACCCACAAGCTTGGGCATAAAGCCCACATGTTGGGTTCTTAGCCAACAAATCCCTTTCGTGGTGCTAATTCCTCCACAACCCTGAACCCTAGGGTTTGTAGTACCTCCCAAGCTACAAATCTCAACACTCCCTCTTAGCGAGGGTGGAACTTAAAGACTAGGAAGTAACTCATCATCATTTTCACTATTGGTGACATTACCACAATTCATGGAGCTCACCACTGTAGCATACCCTAAAGCATGAACTACGCCCTTCTCGGAAGTGCCACTGCCACTGGAAGCCTCTTTCTTCTTCTCCTAAAATGCTTTCAGGCCATTCCATGATTCCTTCTTGTCATTTATAGAAGAACCATTGCTCCTTACTGACTATGTGCTCTTCTTAGGTTGCACATTCTCCCTCTGAACCTACAAACCTCTGCTAGAACGTGGCTCCCTTTGAACCTCTGAAACCTAGAAATTCTCTTGAATTTGCTTCTCATGATCTATATACTTTCCTGTCAACTTGTATAGACAATGCTCCCTAACTCCAATCACCACTCCACCAGAGCTAGATCTTTTAGTTCTGAGTTTTTCTTTCCCATATTGGAAAATCATATCAAACCCCTTCTACTCAATCATTGAGACAAACAAAACATTATATCTAAGCTATCATACATACAATACATCCAAAACTCGCATCAACTAACCTAACTCCATCCTAAATGTCACGACACCTGATCCATTGATCTCATTTTGACTCTTGTCGCCCACCACCATGTGGAAGTTTGGGTCCCACTCAGTTAGAGTCTCGAATATGTTCAGTGAACCTATCATATGCTTTGATGTACCACTGTGCACATACCATGCAGCCTCACCAATGGCACCCTCAGATAAATGAGAATCCAAAGCAAAGTCCTCACTGTTCAATATCCTAGAGAGGTCATCTATCTCAGTAGAAGTGGCAACACTTGCAACCTACTTCCCCTTCTTCTTCTCATCATCTCCTTGCTTCTTCTTTGGACACTTTGTCGAATAATGACCATACTTGCCACAATTGAAAAAATTCAACTTACTCAAGTCCTTATTTTTCTTGCCCTTCATCATTGCTGCAAGAGCCACATCATTATCAAAAGCCTTATTCTTCGGATGAAGATCCTCATCTCACAATTCTTCTTAAATGAAGTCATCCCACATCCTATTCCAATTTGGTAGCTTCTCTATGGTAATGATTCCTTTGATGAATGACTTCCATTCTGGGGTAAACCCATTCAAAGCAATCCTCGCCATCTCAGAATCTATAATAGTCACACTGATGGTGGCAAGCTCATCTTGAACTTGAGACAATCTCATCAAATATGAACTCACCCCTTCACCCTCTGTCATCTTGGTGACCTTCAACTTATCCTACAATACCAACTATCGATTCTTGTTCTTATTCTGGAACAAATCCCGAAGATCTTTCCACATCTCATGGGCAGTGTTCTTCTTGGACATATGAGGTATCAAAGGATCTTTGACACCATCTAGGATGACCAACTTGGCTTTTGTATCCATTACAGTACACTTCCAACTCCGTAGGGTCTGTTGACTTCTTGATCTCTTTATTGGCAAAGTTCCAGATCATGTTCATCATCATAATCATCTTGATACTTTCGTTCCATGCACTATAGATGGAGAAACCCTTCCAACCTATCATCATATCACAGACCAATTGACGTCTTCGACATTTCTATTAGTCCTTCATTAACAATGTGATCGAACTCCCCCTTGAGTTGTACTCGTTATGCACACTCTGATTCACTGGCCCTTCAAAGTAGCTTTGATACTATGTTGTTTTTCCACGACACTACAAAATCTAGGTTAGGGTCTTAAAATATCTAACACAACAACCTCAAATGCCACAACAGACTACTTTGCACAACGGAGCAAATAGCAGTAAATCAACACATTCACAAAATAGACAATTTTTTAACAACCCAACTTCATTATATTATCATTCTATAATACAAAAGTCTAGAGGCTCCCATGCCAAGGATCATGGCCCTCATATAATCACTGATACAAGAATACAAACTAGGGTTTGGTGTCAACAACTATGATAACCAATCTACCCTCAACAAGATACAACTGACCATCTAGATGATGTAGTCCACAATCACAACTCCTCTTCATCGTACCTTGAACATGTATGTTGGTCCTTCTACTCCCAATCTAGAGCTATCCAGACATAGGGCATGGAGTGATACCCATTATGACTGTCAAATTTCCTTTTCCAAATGTCAACATAGGGTTGATTCACTAGCCCACTTAGGCTATCGCTTCTTCCTTCAAGGGATCAACTAATAGGCTCTCCAAGTCAACCCTACTTACAGTTGTCAATGTCCTTCTCAACAACTGACCAAGGGAATCCTTGAACACGTACGTGCTTCCCTCGAAAACAACGTTAAGATGTCCAATAATTTTGTTCTAAACTAGGACCTCCAATCTGCACTCTTCTCCTCTCAAGGATGATTAAATAGGCCTTTGAAATCTTTAGATATGAACACATTTATCTGAGCTTTTTCAACACTGACTAGGGCATCATACAACACCTTAAGTCTACATCCAAAACTCTCCACAATCCTTGTTTTCATACGCTCTTGAAACATAATATTGTGGCGTAGTCTAAGCATCCTCCTAGACTATTCAGCCACCCCAAAACGATCTTCCTCCCACTTGAAATCACAACATAAGTTCGACCTGCATAATAGAATGAAACCCTTCCAAAATGTGCCCAAAATTTTCCTTCTAGAACTCGGAGAGATGTCCTCTTTAAACTTGTGCCAACCAAACAATAAACAATGATAAAAACCATCTTCTTCCCTTGCTCATGTTCAACTTGGCTATCTCAAGTTTCAACCTCATTTTCTTTGTCCTTGCTTGAGAATGAATGCCTTAATAGATGAGGAAATGAGCGTCAACATGTCCCTTATTTATATTTTCTTCCTTGGGTGCAATGAATAGCCGATTAGGTCATATTTTCAAGCTAGTTGACTTGAATTTCTTGTTGCAAGCCCAACCACCACATACATAAATTCATATATCATAAATTACAAAACCTCTCTTAGTGTTCTTTGTGGCCCATGGCTCCATTAAGGGTCCCCTACAATCTTCAAGGATCAAACCTCCAAAATTATTCTTGGTTTCACACCCACAAGCTTGGGTGGAAAGACCACATGATGTGTTCTCAGCCCACAAAGCCCTTTTGTGGTGCCAATTCCTCCACATCTCGAAACCCTAGGGTTTGCAGTACCTCCCAAGCTACAAATCTGAACATGAGACACATATTAAGCCATAAAATTGTGGACATATATTCATATTATTAGACATGGATTTATTAAATATTAATGAAAAATGTTTTTTTTGTCAAAATATATGTATATATTTATATTTTTGTATTTTCTAATTTTTTGCCCCATTCATTCTTGATTAGATTCAAACTCTTTTGTCCATTCCAAGTATGTAACTTTGGTTTTATTATATATATATATATTATATATATATATATATATATGGTTCATGGTCTCTAAAGATCAGTGACTACTATATCCACAAAATATTTGTATCAGTAAAATCTACCCAAAATGATTACTTCTTGTTGGCTCAACCATAGAGCCTCACCCCAAGAGTGTTGATAGAATTGAACCCATGACCTCTCAATAGCAAAGGTTCTTTAACGATGGGGACTTGACCAACTGAGCTAACCCTTGAGGCTCTATGTGTGTGTGTGTGTGCACGCGCATTTTTGCCTTGAATCTTTTAGGCATAAAGAGGCTTGTGCCTTAGTTTCTTTTTTATCCCTCTCAATGATTAATAGGTTTGGGGTTAATATAGATCTATGCTAGTGAAGTGAATTATTACAAAACATCTTAGATCTCTTGATTTTCTATGCAGCTCTATTTTCATATATTTATCTACCTCTTGTGCTAGCATCATTGATCTTTGTGTGATTTTGTGCTCCTTTTTGCTTTCTTATCTAGCTAGCATACTTATATTCCATTCATAATCATTGATTACCTTTATTATATCTATCTATCTATCTATGTGTGTGTGTGTGTGTAAGCATCAATAGGTTTGCACCTTAGTTTCTTTCTAATCCTTAAGATAGATCTATACTAGTGAAGTGAATTATTACATGGCATCATATATCTCTTAATCATATATGAAACATTGTTTTCATATGTTTATCTACCCTCTTGTGCTACTATCATTGATCTTTGTATGATTTTGTGCTCTTTTTGCTTTCTTATGTAGCTAGCATGCTTATCTTCCACTCATAACCAATGATTACCTCTAACTCATGGTTATTCCCTAAATGTATCTTAGCATTTATATCAATGGTATAAACTTCGTAAAGATAGTGCTCGTCTCTCTCTTGTGAGTGCAATAGGAGAAAAATGTTGAAGTAGTTATGTGATATCAATAGATCACTCATAAAATTAATAATAACCAATTAGATAAGAGTAACAATGCACAATAGTTGAATGTTTTTTTAAGACATAGGTATGGTTGTTACCCACGATTTTGTGGGTAATACCCTCAGGAGAAAGTGTTTCTCCAAGGTGGTCCTCAATCAGTAGCCAACAACCCCTTACAGCCACCAGCTAGCTCATTGTGCCAATTTCTCCGCCACATGAGGCAGCCATGTGGTCCCTCACCCATCTACGATGATCATATGTTGGAAGGTGGGCCTCACGAATCTAAAGGTATGCCTTGTCCTTTGGAAAATAAGTATTGTAGTTTTCTTATCATGGAAACTTATGGGCATGGATTAATGGGGGCATTCGGGGGAAAGAATGGGTTAGGTTTGTGCTTCTGTCCTGTAGACATCTCTTAGGAATTAACCTTGGATTCTAGTCCTATGGGATCTCTTTTACTGACCATTTGGTTCCAGGGGTGGTATTTCACAGGAAACCCTGATATTGGTTGCGTGGTCCCACTCCCTTATCGGCTTACGTTACCCTCTTTCCATTCATTATTACCCCATCCATCATTTCTCCGGCCTAGGTCCACATTCCTCCATTAAGTCCACATGGGGTTAGTCTGCCCCACACCTTGGGCCATGGCCTAGAATGAAGCCCGAAGGTTGATGCAACTGAAAAGAAAGATAAAATAATATATGGGCATATTCAATGGGAAATTGTACCACAAAATGAAAAAGATGGTTGGGACAAATACATTTAGCACATGGGCAAAAATCAATACATGAGTTCTACCCCATCATCATGGCCATCATCCTAGTTCCTACAGGCTCTATGGGCCTTCTTCATCATATAGGAACCCATGATTGTCCCAACCCCTCGTAGGCAATGAACCGCCCCACCTTTTAAAAGGGGGAGTTCACTGATATATCTTATACATCATGCTCTAACCCCTTGAGCCCCGAGCAATTAATCAAAGAAAATCGTAAAAAGGCAAAATGCATATAAAGAAGGGTGGAAAAATCAAGGCTGGGGCATCTCATGTACCACGATTTCTCCCTCCTACACATATAAACCCATGTGTGGGCTTCCCTCTTATTAACTAGCCTTATACCCCAGCATGTGACTCAGGGCTGCCCCTTCTCATCCTATTCTTGATTCACCATATCTGTCAAATACCACCACCTTTTGAAGGATGTACCTTCAATATTATCCCCTTTAAAAGTAGGAACCACCCAATAGGGTACTTGGTTAACCCCATTTGGAGTTTAAGAGACACTGGCACATCCTGAAGTCATTATGGAAGGGCATCCCATTATGAAGTCCTTGCTTGTGGTCAATGATTAGGTGAGATCATTTACTCGATTTCTTTAATTACTTGTTGTATTGGAAGACTAGGGGACGCATTGAATGTTATGCAGGATTGCAGATGGCTTCCATTTTGGGTTTGGTCTTCCTATATGAGGTCCTAATCCTCCGAAGGGATACAATGGCACATGTAGGGTGAGCGTTGAGAGCCATGTGCCTCCACAGCAGCATATTTCACCCCACGGATCCCCATAGCCATTCAGAGATTGCTCGTGGTTCATTTATTGGATGAGGAGGATGCACTTGATCCATCATGCCCAACCGACCCTAGATCTACACCATACACTTAGTAGATGATCCAAGACTTACACGATGATGTGGCATCACCTACACCATCATCCTAGCCTTGCAGGCGATCTACAAGCATCTTCGATTTGTTTCGAGCCCCATGAGGACACTTGTGTTCCCCCACATGTCATTTGGAGCACCATAGGTTATTACAAGGGATCAATCCTTTGTCCACTTCTTTTGAGGGTCATATTCTTCATTGTGGCACCCATGGACCTCATTAGGCCTCTTAGAGAGCCCTATGACATGCATAGATTATTATTTAACCTCCTATGAGGCTTACTTATTAATTTATGAGTTAGTTTGGTGGGGTTGTCACCAAAAGTTGTATTATTAGAACATTATTTTATTGGTGGGGCTTATGTAGGCCAAGGAGGCTAATTCGAACTCCTAAGTTGTGTATAAATACAAGTGAGCTGAGCTCATTTGCTCATCCTCACTTTGGTTTGGGTCTCTTATCTCTCTTGAGATTTTCACACTTTTTTTAGAGGATGAATTGGAGCTTTATGAATGAGTTTTTATATGTGGATATTGGTCTATCTTCTCTTGGAGCTTCTATATTGTCAATTGCGAATGGTTGGATATACTCTATTACATGTAAGTACATTATTTTTTATGTTATTCTTGTTTACTTTTGTCATATATGTTGGACTAGGATTTTCGTTGGTCTAGGGCTGATTGTTGCACACTTTTATTGCTTAAATTTGTGGCATTTCTCTATTATATCATCTCTCAATGTATGGGCCATGTAATATGAACAAAATTTCGTAGGGGTATTTCTATCAAATATTTTGACCTTGATAAGCCATTCCTTTTGAGCATCAAAGTATAAAAGCTGCAAGGTTGCTTCTTCTTGACTTAGAAGGCTAGTGAAGTGATCTTGAAGCCTCCTTGACTGGGAACCAATAAATCCTACTCGTACTCAACATAGACTCCATTATCCCAAAGATGAAGGCACTAACCTACCAAGGGTGCTTATTAAAAAACATATTCACCTCCTCCCAAGTCTAGCCACCTTGGGGTACCTAGGACATCAATTTCCTAACAAACTAGCCACAAAAAAAAACCGATCTTCCAGGGTCTCTTGTGCTGGCCTTTCCTCTACCTCTCCTCCAATTTTGAAGACATTTTGACGGTGGAGTTGGGAGAAAAGCCAAGCCCTAGCTCCGGGATAAAAACTTGCCCTGCCATCCCCAAGGCCAGTACCTCATAGGGTCAAAACAACATCTTTGAGTGACAATATTTCCTTTGATCCCTTTTCCACCTTGTCTAGGGTAATAATATCATTGCTTGCTACATTCTTTCCTCATACCCTAGACTGGGTCCACTTGGCCCCATGTGGTCCCGTTCCTTTGAAAGACTATTCTTCAAGAACCATCCAAGATACCAATTCTAACAAGGGTTTTAGGGATTGGGGAACTCCTTCAAAAGTCTTATCCCATAAACCTAACCCTTAAATCCTTTCCTCCTCTCCCTAGAATACATGGTACCTTGCTTAAAGAGCAAGCAAAATCCATCCTTCAAAATTCTTCTGGGAGAGGGTTCATTTGAGTCACTCACATCCATTGACTTATACTTCATTGCTGACTCCATACATACCGGGTCTCCTCCCATGGGTAAAAGTCGGTAAATAAAAGGGAGCCTTAACTGAGGTGATAATGGGCAAAGTCTCCATTTGTTGCCCTTGGCCTAGCATTTTCCCTTTAGGGATCTCGCTTCGGCCCCCTGCTAATTTGAGTAGTAAAAAGGGTAAAAAAACCACAGGGTTTCTCTTACACTTGCATAGGAACACAAAGTTGGAGGCCTCATAAAAGGAAAACCCATGTCACAAGGTTTGTCAAACTTTGGTTCAAAATTTAGACCTACAAGACAACTTGAGGTTCATTGAGATTCAGTGAACCTCATGGTTGTTGATTATGTCCATAAATCAAGCTCATAACCTTGTGTCACAACTAAAGTTCACAATCTATATTTGCAATTTCCATGTCCATTATAATATTTTTGATATTTATTGATGTCGATTCCTTAGTATCTTACTCTTTTATGTTATATTTCATTATTTGAGGCTCATTGAGATTCATTGAACCTCATGGTTGTTGATTATGTCCACAAATCAAGCTCACAACCTTGTATCACAAATAAAGTCCATGATCTATATATGCAGTTCCCAAGTCCATTATAATATTCTTGATATTTATTGATCTCGATCTCTTAGTATCTTAGTGTCTTATGGCAAACCTAATTGAAAATTTTAAATTCAAACCAAACTTAATCATTGTCAAACCTGAACCATGTGACTTATAGGAAAACTAAATTCACTCAATGAACTTTGATTAGTTGATTGCGAAAGTTTTGCATGTTTTTCACAAAATGTGAACATATTTTGCATCTGTGTTTCATAATGTGAGCATGTTTTATGATGTACATGTCTTATAAAACACACGTCCTAATGATGAACCACAAAGGGTGGTTCAAAACGCGTTGACCAAATAATTGTAAATGTGATTTTACCAGCAATTATTTCTCTAAACAATATGAATCACAAAAGCTTGAACTCATAGAAGACTAAAAATAATTGCAAACCCAACAACTCTAATACCCCCACCTCCCAATTTTCTCATATTTTCTAAACCAGCAAGAAAACAACAGTATGTTTTGGCTAAGGACTTGGAAATTTCTTTTGTAATCAATTAATGACATTTGACATTCAAATAGCTCACTAAAAATCTACTATTCAACATTCTATGGCCAAGTAGGGATATTTTAGCCCTCTTATTACAAGCTTTTAATTTCTCAAATTATAATCGTTCAAAAATCAACTCTTTCCTTTTAAATATTTCAATGCACCACACCTCCTCATTGTATCTTAACATGGATCACCCTGAAAATCACAACGCATCATTATATCTCAACATGGATCACCCTGAAAATCACAACGCATCATTATATCTCAACATGGATCACCCAGAAAACCTAAATCAACCTAAACTACATGCCCCATCACCTCATGACCAAAATATTGACAGAGGATCAAGACCCAATTTGTATCTCCTTGCTGAATAGTAGGACATTATTGTTGCATATATTGGCCAGATAGATGGCCAACTGTACTATTTGACTACCATAAGGAGGAAATGCATTAGTGATATTGAGATGTTTTGTTGGAAGCAAGTAAAAGATCTAAAGATCATGATAAGTAACTTTGTCACTGGATATTAAAGAACTCAGCTTCTTTCGGTGAATTTTTAGTAAAGCTCTACTCTTTGTTATTTCTTGCACTTTTCAGCATTACACACTAGATCTCCCCACTCTGCACTGTAGGGAAACTCGCCGCTCTCTTAGCAAAAAAAAACAGAACTAGCACACATGAAAATGACGGTGTCCATGTAAAACATCCCAAACGCAGTGCCATTTTCTAAAAAATGGGGCACACTTCGTAACTATGGAGGAAACTGTCACTGGGCATTTATAGTTCAGTGCACTGGGCATTTATAGTTCAGTGCACAAGGAGAATCATAAGAATATAGTCTAGAACTTGAGTTTCCTCTTTCAACCAATATTCTTTAACAGGTCAGTAATTACTAATTATGAATTCAAGTGAAACCACACATACACTATTTCTTTGAAGGAGCCTAATTACAGATGGTCTTGAAAGAAGGAATCTCATTGCAGGTGATAGTGTAATAGCTCCGAAATCCTTTCAGACCAGCCATACAATTCCATGCTGATATGATAATTTCTATAATGGTTGGAGATTCAATTATACAGCATGAAAACATAATTTGCAATTGATTTACAGCTTGTTGCAACTAACCATCAAAGACCATGGAAAACATCACAAACTTCTCTTTTCAGGGAAGAGAGAAACTACATTCTTTTAGTGAACCATCTATACTATCATTATGAGATGTAACTTTACCAGGTTGGCATTCTTCCAACAAATGGAGGTTCTTCCCAGTTGGTTGGGAGGAAATAACCTTGGCTGAAGGAGCAGAATGGGCTTTGTGAACATTTCCTTTCCTTAGATTGTTCTTACCCACATTAGCCAATGTCATAACAGTGACAACACTGGCTACTATAAGGGCAGTTTTTGCTGCCAAAGAAACAGCATGACATACTGGCTTTTGCAATCTCTGTATGCTATGGCATAGAACTCTGAAAAGTTTTCCCTTGGATTCTGTTTGATCATTTTGTATGCATACATCAGGAGCCACTCCCTTGCATGTTTGGTTTTCCAAACCAGAAACCATTTCTTCCTTGTCATCTTCTCTCCATCCCAATGACTTGATGGCATCATTCTTCAATGAATGATCCATATCTTTATAGTATGTGGGGTGTTCCTTATCTGAGTGAGCGAATGCTGTATTTTCTGGTGAGAACCTGGGGTGAGATGGTCGATGTGAGTTATCATTTTCATGCACTGGCTCCCCTACAAATGCAAGTGCCTCCTCCACAACTTCCTTCTCCTTTCCCTGATGTTGCCTCAGCCGTTCCAAGAAAATTCTTTTGCTTTCCTCAAGATCAAGCAAAGCTGCCTCCCTATCAGCTTGCTGCTGTTGTTGCAAAACCTGCAAAGCAACAGAATATATTATTTGCATACCAAGGCAATAAACATAAACAGCTAAAACCATGTTCAATGAATAAATATACGAACATTGCTTGATTTTAGTCCCCTATCCAATTTATTTGAAGTCCTTTCCAATGCTTTCTTTTATATAAAAACCGAAGATTGAAACCCACTTTACTGAGAAGGGTGTAACCAGTAAAAGAAAAACTTCATCTACACCTTCACATTTCTATCATGGAAGAAATTTGGATCAACTACTTATTATAAAGATTGGATGCTTCAAACAAAGAACTTGTTGCAAATCTTGTCTGAAACAGAACAGGGATTGGAAACCAGACATTGAGATGGTGCAAAAAAAGTTTCAATAAACAAAATAGTAATGCTCTAATTTGTTTAGGTTAGACATATTTCAATTTTCTAATATGACAAAAAAGCATTACAGTGTAAGGGGAGAGGGACCTCCTGAACCATGTCACAATGTGGGTACTCACTAGCATGCCGTTCCGTTTGAGCCTTAAGCTAGTTAGCCAGATCACTATCCTTCAATAAATAAATAAAATCAAGACATTAAAACTTGTTAAAGCTTGTTAGCACATTTGACATCAACCTATATTATGGTAATTACTGTGTGACAAAAATTGTAAGTCTCCTACACATCAATATAGATCCTTTAAAAAAATTTGCCACTATCATTAGTTGTATCATTTGATCAATGGGCTTGCTGAAACCACTTAAAGTCATATGAGCCTTGAAAAAGTATCCAAACTAAAAGCCTCTTAGACATTGATATGGATCCCACTATCTTTACTTCTGTCATTCCAATAACTTGATTGATATACTTGCTGAAAGTTGAAACCTTCACTCATCAATGTGATCCTTTCATTATCCTTAGTTTTGTTATTATCTCAATAGCTGGCTAAATAGACTTGCTATGGCCCTCAATACCTCTTACACTTCCTTAACCAAAAAATCGAACTAGGTTTTGAGAAAGACAAACTGATATGAAACATATCCCCGGGAAACACAGTATGATGAAAATAAGTTGCCAATGCCATATCCCAGAATTTAAACAAAAGTAAAAATAAAAAATAAAAGACATGGCACGATTCAAACTTCGGAGGTCCTGACTGTCTCAATGTTCAAATCTAGGAAAAACTTTATCACCACATTTTAACAATCAGCAAGAAAACCTGCGCAAATCTAAAACGTCAATACTCTACTTGTGGAACTCTAACAAATTCAACCTAATCTGCTTCTCGATATGAAGAATCAGAGACAACCTCTAAAAGATTTCCAAATCCACCGTGATGCATGGAACCATGGCCCATACACAAGCTCTAAACACAAAGGAATTACCAAGTTCAAGAGTCCAAACTTAAAAAGTCCCACAGCAAAACCATTAGAGTGACAATGGTGCATTTGGAGGGGGAGTGATGACCAGCTAAATCTGACCAAACTAATCCTCGTGTGCATATTCTCAGAATCTGCCATAACTCTTCCCTGCCTGGATAGTCCGTCTTAACCAAAACTACAAAACTCTCCCATATATTGTGCTATCAGAAACTGGAAAATAGAATTCCAGGGCATATTATACATATAAAATTAATTAGTACTGTGCTAATGTACTGTCAATATGGGAATGGGAACGGGGACGAGCTGAGAAATAGGTTTCCTTGTTCCGTTTTTGGTAAGATAGCTTCTACTGATTTTTACTCAAAGTGATCCAATCAATACTACTGTTGTGCCAATTCCAAGTCGACAATGAATTCAGTCAGTACCAATGTAGTGACAAGATGGGAATGGGAACCAGAACGAAATGAGAAATGGACCTTCTAGTTAAGTTTTTGGTAGCATAGCTTCTACTCTTTTTAGCTGAAAGCAGATTCAAACAGCGCTCTAGGAAGTAAACTGCAACCTATTATAACAATGCCAATTGTACTGTTCTTTACGCAAAGAAGATCCCATGAGTGCTCTATGAAGCAAACTGCAATCTGGTGTGCCAAAGACAATTGTGAATCTAATTTATAATTGTTCAAATTTTTATATTCAAACCTGCAAGCAATCGAACTGGTCTTCAAGAATCTCCAAGGCATCTCAAATAGAAGAAAGGCTCCTCGCTTCCATGGCTCCATTGACGCCCATTTGTTACCCAGAGAACTTGCCTCAATTCGCACATCCTCCCTGATCCTTTTGTGTGCGGCTTATTATCATGCCCGAACATGCAACACGGTATGCCAATAGAAGAGCCATAACTCTCCCCTGCCTAGATAGTCAATCTTAACCAATATAATGTTCTGTCAAGATGAGAATGGGAACGGAAACCAGATGAGAAATGGGTTTCCCGTTGAGGTTTTGGTAAGATAGTGCGTACTGGTTTTTACACAATCCAATCAGTACTACCGTAGAGCCAACTTACAAGAAGAGAATGGGAATTCAGTCAGTACCATTGTAGTGACAAGATGGGAATGGAAACCGGAACGAAATGAGAAATGGGTCGTTGTTTCAAATTATGGTTTACTACTCATCAGGAGTTCTTTTTAACTTTTTATATCATCTGGGTATATGCAGATGCAGGAATAACAAGATCTTTGAACACAAGACATTGGACATTACACAAACTGTCCTGGAGATAGCTGCATATTTTTCTGATATAGGCCCATCAAGTTTCCAGTTGGCTTCTTTGATGGCGCATGCAACAATATTCAGTGTGGATGCCAGTGTGGATGCCCTTATTGTTAGGAGCCTGGACATTATTTTCATTTCTGGTGGGAAGTGGCAGGGTACCAATTACGGGTAGAAATTATTGCACTTTGGGGTCTCGGTCTCTTATACTCCTCAGTGGCTCAACATTGCACTTTGGGGTCTCTTATACTCGGCTCAATGCTTAACATCAAAGATACTCTGGCTCAATGGCTCAACATCAAAGATATTCAGATATTTGGGGATTCAAAAGATTACATTGATTGGATCAAAAGACTCAATTGTTTTCCGCTTCCAATAATGTCATACTGGATGAAACCCATTCTATCCATAAAGCATACCTTTCAGCACATCTCATTTGCACACATTTTCCAGAAACAAACTATATTACAGATATGCTTTCCAAAAAAGTGTAACTGTAACACATGGGGTCATCTCCTACTCCTTATATATACAAGACAACAGGATAGACACTGGCAGCTTTCATATTTTCTAAAAATATTCGAAAGTTAATATGCTTTTTGGTAGGACTGTCCAGGTCTGTAACTGCTTTATTTTCTTTTGAAAGATCATATTGACAGAATGTAAGTGATTGGATTTTGTTTAGCTTTTTGGTTCCAACATGCCATTGCTAGTGATAGTGTTGAAAAGTCTGTTTCTCTGCCGGAAATAGGAAGATCAGAAAAGAGTAAGATCTATATATACTCTCTTTTAATATATAAAAGATAGCTTATTTATTTCTTCTGAAACAAAAGTTAAGTTGTTGGTAACATAGCTTCTACTGTTTTTTACTAAAAGCAGATTAAGACAGTAATATAGCTTCTACTGTTTTTAACTAAAAGCAGATTAAGACAGTGCTTTAGTAAGCAAACAGCAATCTGGTATAATTACGCAAATTAGATTCCATCAACGTTCTAGGAAACAAACTAAAATCTGTTATATGAAAACCAATTGTGAACTAATTCATATTGCAGTTGTATTTAAAGATGCTTTTTGGAAGCTTTTCTGGTGGGTTTTTCCAGTCAAAATCCAGCATCAATTTATTGAAATCTCAATTTTGATAGCTAGTTTCTGCACAATCAAAACCTCGCAGGGTTTTTCAGGGTGCTGAATCCAAATATAAAGTTAAAAAACCATTTTAACTAATACAAATCAAAATTTAACCTCAATTTTTTCGGCCGGATTCCTTCACTCAATTTTTTCCACTGGATTCCTTCACTGAATCTAAAAAAATCACACTAAAAACAACTCCATTCACATTTATTTCAATTTTTTTTTATATTCAAACCTGCAAGCAATCGAGCTGGTCTTCAAGAATCTCCAAAGCATCTCGAATAGAAGAAAGGCTCCTCGCTTCCTTGACTCCATCGACGCCCATTTGAGTTCCAGAGAATTTACCCCCATTCGCGAATCTTCCCTGTTCTTCGTCCACAACAGGGTCTGCTTTTTTCCCATTGATTTCAGTGTCATAATTGAGCACCCTCTCTATGGCATCGTCAATTTTCGCATGCAGTTTGGATGCCTGGCTCAATACCATTAATATCTCATCCGTATTCATTGATATTATGATAAGAGAAGGGATACCCAAATGAGATTCGAAAGGGCTCTGGCCTTCAGTTACTTTACTAATTCAAAGCTTATAAATGCGAAGAAATTGCCGAAGTACAATGTCGGGATCTCAAGCTTCAGAACCTTGCAAAACTAAACAAAGAAAGGAAAGTCACTCATGCTAGCTTGGGTCCATGTAGGGAAGGGATAGCGGGAGCTTTCAGAAACACTTTCAAAAAATGGTCTCACCTTCAACCAACACCAACACAGATCCAACAAAGACGAACTTTAAAGTTCATTCGAAAGCGAGGAATTGAGACGAGAATAAGCGACTAAGATTTTATAGAGCCAGAGGGAGATGGAAGAAAAAGTATCAGCAAAGATGTATTCCTGAACGATAATCAAGTCAAGTTCGTAGGACAATCATTTCTACGCTTGCAATTTGCGTAGGTTACTCTCCCAAGGTTTCAGAATATTAGTATCCCCTGGCTTGATTAGACAAGTCTAGAAAGCTTTGCCAGGATAACTGTGCATTGAAAAGACGAAAATGTTAAGTTACAATGTTCCTGTATCCTCTCGATTAGATGAGAAATGTGCAGAAAGTTACGAGTTCTTTAATTATTATAAACTTCGTCATCCATTGATTTGATTTGGCCACCGTTTCTTTCCCTCAACCATGAGGGCTGAATCTATAACGGTTGCAATAACTTAATTAAGGTTAAGACTAAATTTTTTATTGTTATAATTATTATAGATCAGGATTATATTCCATAACTAGTGACTTGGATATATCAATAATTATAATGTGGGAAGAGTTTAGGTATCTTTATTTTGATTATGTTTGATTATTATTAATTTAGTATTGATTAATGCAACTTATCATGTTTAATTTTGAAAAAAAATATTTATTTTTCAGTATTATTGCAAAAATTACTTTTTAAACATTTCAGTGGTCGATAATTTGAAGATATTATCCTAGCATTTGCGCCATTTAAATAACTACCTGATATTTATTTGCCAAAATTTTGGATATAGTTGTAATGTTTATGCCATGTATTTTATATATTTGTGGAAAAAAATTTCATTGTAAAGTTTCATATGAAAACCAATCAAAATTAAAATTTTTGAAAATAGCTCATATTCATATTCAAAAGTCCCGAAGATGGATCCCAGTTGGGATTTGAAACGTTGGCATAAAAATGTTCATACATCTCTAAAATCCAACATATTTATCATCAATTCCTAACCACCTTAATTTAAGAAAGTATTTCCATAAAAATGGATAAGAATAAGATGTAAATAAATATATACTTACACGGGTTATGGATGCTATTATTTATGTGTTGTTTAACATTTTAATAATTAAGACCTAAAATGTAAATGTGCAAATTTACTACTGGTTACTATCCACTAAATGTATACACCACTAAATGTATACAACTGCTTGCCTATTAATTGACAATTAATTTTTCCTTTTCATATACCAATTTACAATTTTCATAAAAAAAAAAATTTCTAACTAAACCACTGAAGTAAACTGTCTTACAGTACTTGTTTATAATTTAATAAAAATGAAATCCAAATTTATAATTTCACAAAAATTTCAATGTTGCAGGGAATGAGATGTTGCTTATATTTTGAATTTTATCACAAAAAAAACTAAACATATCTCTTAAAAATTATTTTTTTTTGAATTTTATCACAGCAAACTAAATATATCCCTTAAAATTTAAGTCAATAAATAAGAAAACAAACCATACAAACTATACTCTTGAGCACAAAAACAACCAATCCGAACCTTTTATTCTGGTCATTAGCCCTTCAAATAGTTAGACCTTTAACCGGCGCCTTCTGTTTTATATAAATAATATCAACCTGGCTTATGTTGTTTTCATTAAACGTTTTGGCACTTGTACGCACATCGTCAGTGTTGACAGCAGATATGCTGGGAATCAGGATATTACACCGGACTGCATCACTATAAAAGCATAGACAAAACAAATACACCTGATATTCACACTGGTTATTAACTAGCATTGTAACCGGACACATTTTAGTTATATATATGAAAAACAAAAAACGCCATTAGTAACAGCACTGTAGATGATCCAGTAAATGGAAAGCATTATGAGTTTTAAATGCTAAAAGGGCTTTCACATCAGAAAAAATAATGAATCCAAGAAACTGCCACTGCAATCTGTAAGGTTAGACACTGCCATGAATAAGGTTGCATTGCATTGAAAGGAGCATGGGAAGGATTTTTTATATCAGATATATTATTGAGAGCGAGGGGGGTTTTTAAATCTCTGCTCAGTCGATAATCTGTGTAGAGAGTCCGGAGAGGGGTTTTTTTGTTTGTTTATCCTTAATAAATTTGGTTATAAAATAAAAAAAAATATATCATATATCAAATCTCTGGCATCTTCAAATCTAGTAGAGATATATGATTTTTCATAACCATGATTAGTGAATGAAAGTAGAATTGGAATAACAACTCTAGTTTTTTTACCTAATTTTGAGACAAAAAAAAATACTTTACACATTTAAAGAGCTAATGAGGAAATAGTTGAAATAATATTCATGAGTCAATTTTGAGACAGATACTTCACACATTTATAAAACTGATCATGAAATGGTTGAAATATTAAGAAAAGATAGGAATTAGGTATTATGGGAGGGTCATTTTAGATTTATGTAAATTTTAAAAGTATCAATATTCTTTTTATTATAAGTAATTAAGAAATGGTTGTAATATTAAGAAGGATAGGAATTAGGTATTATTAGAGGGGAATTCTAAATTCATATGAATTTGAAAAATGTCAAAATTCTGTATACTACAAGTAATCAAGAATTGATATTCCTTTTATTATATAACTAAATAAGTATTGGTTACAATAATATTACAAAGAACCATGAAATTGAGTATTAAAGGAACGGATATTCTTTTTACTATATAACTAACCCAGCATTAGTTGCAATAGTATTACTAGTAACCATAAAAATTAGGTATTAGTGTAATAATATTACTAATAACCATAGAAATGAGCTATTACTGGACAGAAATTGTAATTTCATATGAATTTAAAAACTGTCAAAAACTCCTTATACAAATAGTTACAGTTTATTAGGAAACATAAGAATTAAATATTATTGAAAGAAATTAAATTTATATGAATTTGAAAAATATTAAAAAGAAATAAATTTGAAAAATGTTAAAACTCTTTTTAACATTAATTTTAAAAATAATTTAAAATCGATAATTTTTTTTTATCAACCTACTCCGTAGATATAAAACAACACACATAGGATAAGATTTGGATAAGGTTTCAGATTAATTTAAGATGATTTGATACCAATGAAAGGCACAGAAAAAGAAACTAGGCTGATCCATTATACCCTAAGCTTCTCGTTGTTCAGAGTGTTGGAGCTCAGTATCAAAAACAAGATCGAAGATATATCGAAGATATTATTTGTTTTCTGCACAAGTTGGCCAGAGGTGGATTATTTTTTAATGGCCTTTTGGTTTGACCTGCGATGGCTACGAGGTGGAGAAACAGCGCCATGCAAAGCAGGAAAAGATTGAAATGTACATCATTGTGAATCCCGACCCAACGTCCCATCTGTAACCTAATGTCTCATCTTTTCAACGTATGAGGCACATAATTGCAAGTTTGCAGGTGAGATTATTCACTTTCTTTCTTTAAATGAAGAACACGTCCCATCTGTATCTTAGTGTCTCATCTTTTCAACGTATGCAGGCACATAATTGTAAGCTTGCAAGTTGCAAGTGAGATTATTCACTTTCTTTCCTTAAATGAACCAGACACTTTGGTAAATATGGAATTCAGTGAACCAGACACTTTGGTAACTATGTAATTCAGTGTTTTGGGCTCAAAACAGCATCAAAATGAGTAAACAAGCTTGTCATATCAAAGACGTGGTCAATCCTGTCATAATGCATAATTTAGTATTATATGATATTTTCATTTTGTTTCAAAATGTATATATTTTTATTTTTTTTGTAAATGCTTTTTAAGATGGGTTAACTAAGTTATTATGTAGAGAAGTTAATTCAATGAAATTAAAAAGTTGTCGATGTGTAAAGTTTTCCATACATGTTTAGTTACATTTTATTTATAGTTTGTTAGGGAAAAAAATTGGAGCTTAAAACAACATCAACATTAAAAAATAAACATGTCATATTAAAGAGATTATCAATCTTGTCATAATGTTTAATTTATTATTATATATGATTTTTTTGTGCAAATGTCTTTTAAGATGTATTAATAGAGTTACTATATGTGTGTGTATTAGGGAGAAGTTCATTTAATAAAAGTATCAAAATAAACATGTCATATCAAAAAGATTATCAATCTTGTCATCATGTATAATTTACTACTATATGTTTTTTTATGTGAAAATGTGTTTTAAGATGTATTAATAGAGTTTATATATATATATATATATATATATATTCTAGGGAGAAGTTCATTCAATAAAACTATAATATTTGTAGGTGTAATATGTAAGGATGCATGTTTAGTTACATTTTGTTTACAATATGTTAGAGGGAAAACTAGCTAGCCATATTTAATTACATTTTGTCTATAGTTTATTATTATGTTGAAAATATTTAACAGCTTAAATTTAAAATCTAAATTTTGGTTATAGCTTATTATAGAATTGAAAAGATTTGATAAGTTTACATCCAATACATACCTTTTACTATGAGCTATTGGGTTGTGGATATTTTAGTTTTAATATGTATTGTTTGGTTGTTGAATTTTTTTAGTCTAAATAGATAAAGGGTTGATTTTATAATGAAAAATATAAGTTTATATTATTAATTTATAAGATATTGAAACTTATCATCTTGGTGTAGGGTTTTATGTGAAAACCAATTAAGAGGAAAAAAAATCATTATCATGAGTATTTATTGAAATCCTAATTAGATTTGAAACATTTCCATTGTTTATAAAGAAATTTATATTCTTCGTATAAATAGTAGGGTAGAAATGAAATTCCTAAAGATATTTTTATTAAAAAAAATCTTACTCTTTTGTTTTTCTATTCTTACCTTTTATGCTTCATTTTTTGTATCATTTTTGAGTAATTATTTATGATATGCTATTGGACAAAGATTAAACATGAATATTTGTATGTTTTGGAACTCCATTATTTTTCTTGCTCTCTCCTCCTCTAAGCAAGTAAGATGGCTCCCAAAACGCTATTGAAAAAGAGTATATCTTGAACTAGATTACCCACATTTGTCATCATCTACCAAAGTTTCTATTTCCTCTTCTAAATTTTCCTATTTAATTACAAAGCAAACCTCTCCACGGAAGCCATGGGAAACAAAGTTTCCTATAGCATCCATGACTATTATATCCTCTTTGGTATAGTAGATACTACTTTTTTCAAAGTGATTTGGGGCTACCATCATTTTCAATAAAATTGGGGTCAAATATAGTGAATCTTGTGAACATCTAACCCCTTGATCATAGGAATTTTCTTTAAATGGTGGAAAATAAATGCAAATCCCTTCCACCACCAATTACCACAAACCATGATGAGAGGTCATATTTAAATCCATTTCTCTTGCTTGGACCTCCATTAAATTGTTGGTATCAATGGTTATATTGGCTATAATACTTGACATGGCTATTATGTTATGTTATCATAAATCCCTTGAATTCCCCCCACCATAGAACCTCATTCCATGTTTCAAATACTTAAAACGGAGCGGAAATACCATTGAAATGCCACCAAAACATTTCAAGGTTGTTTCCATTTTTTGAAACAAGATTTTGGCACCAAGAAATACTAGTCCTACATTTCTATGCTCACTTGAAATGCTTCGCTAATTGATAAAACATTCTGTACAAGGACAATGGCATTCTAGGTTAAAAAAAGAAAAGAAGCCTCTCGCTTCCTCCTCCTCCCGCCCCACCCTCCTTCCCCCCCCCAAAAAAAAATAAGGAAAGAAAACTATAAAAACATCTTCACTAACCTTATGCCTAAAAGTGAGCCTCAAAACATCTAAATAATACACATTGGGAATTCCTTAAGCGTTGGGTATAAACTAAAGCAAGGGTGTACAATTTACATTAGGCTAATGGATATAAGTTAGATCCAAACAAAAATTACAGTAGAATATGAAGATCACTTTCTAAATAGAATTTGTGAAGCTTCAAACACTAGATTATTCATGATAAAAGAAAGAAACTACTACAATAGGCATCAATGAATAGTTTGAAAGAATGTGAAAAATACTTTCATATACAATGGAAATATCAAACAAATCACCCAAAGAGTAGATTTGTTGAAGATGTGGCTCTCAATCCTCCACTTTAGGAGGTTCCTTGTCTTCCTCGATGTGTGTATATCACCAACTTGGTTGAATGAGCAACTAACATGAAAATCCAAAACACTATCAAGAGGGAGCAGTCATCAAGATCTTTGGCGTGATTTTGGTAGCATGTACCTCCTATGGATGAAAAGTTACACCCTCATGAAATGGTCATAAAAATAATGATTGATTATGATCTGTAAACTGAAATGGATATTTCACTAAATAGTCCATTAATTTGACAGCTCATTAACAAATTCCAATCATGGGACTAGATTCCTCTTTTCAAGTGCACTGATTTTGAATTTTGAAGCACTTGATTTGGACAAGGGAAAGTGTATTTTTGAATTGAAGCTCATATGTGCACAAAAGGACAGGTCGACCCCAAAGAGAAATTGTACACCCTCGAATGGCTATAAATACAAGTCAAGTGACCCTCATTTGGATATTATCATTACCATTCTTCTTTCTTTGGTTTAGCTCCCACAGGTCTGAGGTGGTTTACAAAGATTGGTTTGTACAGGCCTGAGATTGCAGGGTTCAGAGCTTGCACATGAGATAGGGTTTGGTTTCCAATCACAAGGATGACAAGGGAAAATTTCAGTTGGAGGGTTTCAGTCACACGCACATACAATCTCTGCATATGGTTGGAAACTAGGGTTTGATTTTTCAGTTGGCCGCAGTATTTGGCAGTTGACTGCAAACAGAGAGAGTTGATAGCAACCCTTTTGAATCATGGTTTTGATTATTAGAATTATTGGGTTTATCTCTTGGATGTTATTTAGTTGATTTTGCTGGATAGTTTTGTGGTTCAATATACAGATCATTTTACTGTGTCTTTGCCAAAGCATTCAATGACAATCTAATAAGAAGAAGAATTTGAAAGGGTTTCCCCCTTTGTGGGGTTTTTCCCTAGTCTCCTACCAATCTTGTTATCTGTATGTGTGAATGATTGTCTTCTATTGTTCTTTATGTTTAGCTACATTGATGATGGTATTGTTCATTCTATATAATTGAATATATTGTTGAATAATGACAAGATGTTGTGGGGTGAATTTAATATGTAAATAATGAAATGCAATTATCAAAGAAAAGAACAATACAACCGTGGGATGAAGAAAATCATAGCTAAGATGTAGAAACATCATTGAGATCAACCCTGAGGATACACCTTTGGTTTAAGCAAGAGAAGATGGAGGATACCTAAAAGAATTCTAGGGTTTGAAGATAACCCTAGGTAATTTAGTAATAATGGTTTTATGAGGTTATGGTGATCTAGATCTTGGGGGTGGGGGGTGGGGGGGGCAAGATCTCAGTAATTGTTGCACTAGGAAAAGAACAAAAGTAAAACCAAACCAAAAAATAAAGCAGGAACCAAATTTTATTATATCAACAAATGATTTTTGCAACTTGTTGACGGTGATGGACCCACCAACATGTGAAGGGGATCTCCCTAGTAAGAAGTCCCAATTAGACCTTCGACCGTTTGGTGTATGTGTCTGAGAAGTGGGTTGCAAGGTAATGCCTTGACTACAATGTCATAAAGAGGCAAGTAAGATAACTCTGTCGGTAGCAAGGGTGCAACCTCTGTAGTGAGTCAAGGAAGGTGAATGAAACGTTCTAACACAAGTGGGTTTGGATGAGTGCACCCCTTGACAACCTGTATCAGTACTCAGCTAGGAAGGGAAAACACGAGTGGAAATGCATCACAAGCCAGAAATTAGTTCAGTCGAAAATCCAAAGTGATGGTTAAACCAAAAACACATCTGCAAAAAGATTCATTTAATTGCATACGAAGTAGTTCATACAAAAGTACGTAAGTTAAACAACATACGTCATTCAAGAAACCAGAGCAGTCCAACTACAATAACAACATATGCATGTAAATCTGCTGGATCTTCTTATATAAAGAAGTGTAAGTTCCAATCATACAATAAATCCATGTAAACCTGCTAGCCCCAACAGTGAACTGATACAGCCACATCCACTTGCACCTCCAAAGAGATGAACTAGCTCTGTGTAATGGAGAAGCCAATGCGCGTTACAATATTGTCCAAGCTCTTTCCAAGATATTCTTATCAGAAACTTGGCTGACCAAAAGCCTTTAGAATGAGTTATTAGGGACTATTTATAACAAAGGGTGGGGTGGCCCTTGACATTCCCCTTTGTGACTGTTCAACTACCCTCATGACTCTTCACCTACTCTATGACTGTTACATTCACTATTGACACTTGACTTACACTTGACATGACTCAACATTACAATGCACATGTACCCACGTGAACACAATGGATTGAGCAAGCCAAACTAGACATCACTCTGACTTAGACAACTATAGAAATCCAACCACTCAACATCCTCATTCTAATCAACAATAACATATTGATGCTAATCTCTGTAGTCTCTGATAATGTCTGTGTGTTCTACAATGACATCGGTCTAAAACTTGACCTTCGTTTCCATAACGTTCGGGTACACTGCTCGAGATCTTCTATCCAACTTGTCTGATAGCATGCGCATCATTGTCTTCAATGTGGTTGGACCAAAAACATACTTGTGCATGATGTATGCACTGATGGGCAAGTCTAGGTTGGTGGAGATGTGCATCAACTTGTCGAAGTACAAGTCAAGCTCTAGTCAGACTTGTTGCTTGGTCTTTGCCTCGGTGAGAGTCCATATTGATGGGACCACATGTGTGCTCACCACAACATCCATGCTCTTGAATACTCGCGAAAGAGAAGCATGTATTCTAGTGATGAGTTGCCGAAGGTCCTCATAGTGCTGGATCTTACTTCAGATACGTGCTTTCAGCTCGACTACATTTGGCCTCATCATATTTGGAAACTAAAGTGTGGCTCCCTTGTACTTCATCGTTCATGTTTTCATGTCATCAACAGCAACATGTATGTCTGTTAAGATGCTTGCTCTTTTAGCACATCGTCGCTACCATCTGTTGACATGGATGACTGCCTTGTGCATGGTACCAAACTTTGAGACAATGCTCACATAACTATGTCAAGGGACAATACCTCATCTAGTATTACCCTCTTCAATTCAGCTCAGGCGGACATTGTCACCAAGTCTCCACCTTGCTTGGCCACCTATAGTTCCTTCGCCATTCACTCATTCTCAGCTATAATAAAATGAATAATTGAGCTAGTAGCTTTAGTATACACTCTTGTTGCATCGGTCAAAGCAGTTGGATGCTTGCACACATCAGTAATGATCACTTGTTCTTCAACTTGTGCAGGGGATGTTTGATCCTCCAGAGTTGACACTCTGCGAGACTGCACAACTCTATGTTGGGATTCATCAAATGAGATGTTGTGCATCTCTTCTTCTGGCTGATCACCAAGGATCTCAGTGCCTCCTTGGTCATCCGAGACTTGCTCTTTTTCGAGATGCATTGAAGCAGGTGAGTCGACCACTTTGTGGTGAGGCATGAGGTCAGTGTCCTATTCCAACTCCTGTTGCTCCATGTATGCATCCAACTATTGAATTGCAGGTTCTATCTCATGAGAAAAGTCTTTCCCCTGCGATGGTTCATCTTGTTCGCTTGATGCCAACTATTCAGATGAATCAACTACTTGTATGGGTGTTGCTTCGTCTATCGACACATGATGCGCTCGCTGTTGTATCTGCTGTTGCTGCACTTCCCTCTCCTTTTTGCGTACTTCTTTTTCCTTTCAGAGTTTCTCTCTTAGCTCATGCAACTCCCTCTTACTTTTGCCATTCTCTTCTTATCCTTCTTCCTCTTTCTGATTCGCTTGTCACGTTGCTGCCTCTTTGCCTCTATAGCCATAGATGCTTTCTCTATAAGTGGATCTTCTCAAAACTTGTAGCTTTTCTCCTCCTCCATGTGATCGACAATCTTACTCTTCCCTTTGTCGTGCATTGGTATCCCAGGCTCTGCTGCCATTGCTGCTACTGCTGGTGCTCTCCCCGATGCTGCTTCACACTGCCTTGCTAGCCATTCAATAACAAATCTGACTGGTTCATTGGGTATGGAGAAACTATACCAATATCTCCATGGGTGCTCCTCAACCTAATGAAACGCCTCGTTAGATCCAGTTGAACTGAACTCTCGTGTAGTGATCCTCCACAATGCAATGTGGGTCATACATATTGTAGCTTTGGAGGTCAAACAGGTACTTCTTCATCAGTTCTTCTTCGACATCTGCTTGCTTGATACTTCGGATATCATATAACCCAATCCGCAACAGAAGAGTGGGCCAAGGTGCCTTCTTCTTCCGCTGTAGTCTAAGTGTCAATCCTGCCAAGATGTGATAGGCTACTTCCTGCATGACAAGTATATCCAAGGAAAACTTTGGTAGAACATGTGGTGGCTTCTCCGCACTAAACATTCGAATAAAAGTGTTGGATGGTGAGGCATACGAATTTGCAATACCGATTAATGCCTCCATTGCTTCCTTTGACATGCAGGGTGGATCTTGTTCGAATATCATCTTGTACAAAGGGACGTCAAAATGATCAAGCAACCGTGTGATTACTCCTTTGAAGCTGCATTTAGACAACAACTTGAAATATGATTTCACAATAGTCTCCATCGGTGACCATGCCCACTCTAATCCCGGGAACTCATTTTGGGCACAAATTGCATCTGAGATGTAGGCGGACATGTAAATCTCTGCATGCATAACTTCAGGTGACTGTTGAGCCTTTGTGAATTGGTCCTTTAGCTGATGCGCTAGTATGCCAGACCAATTACATGGTTTTCCTTCTCTAGCCACCTTGTCTAGCGTGACTACCCAAATCTATGGGAAGGTTTCCATGCCTGCTTGGCCATACTGTCAACAAGAAAATATGATCAAGTATTGGTACACCTTCCTCAATATCTTTGTCTTGTAGACCTGTTTGGGTGTCATCTTGAAACGAGCTGGCTCCTTTACCCAATCCTTTAGAATCTCTCTAGAGTTAGCACTGTTGTTGGGTAAGTTGAATGGAGTCTCCATGATAGTCGTGAGCTTTGACATCTCATACATCTCATCATTATCTTGTTCCCAGAAGGTCGCAAGCTTCTTCCCACTGACACTACTCAAGGTCATCATCTCAGGATCAGTGTGAGAGATGATTCAGATTATCATATCTGCAAATGGGAACATGAGATATCTGCATGAAATCCGGTACAAGTCAGACTTGTGAATGTTGACGTACACCTGACGGTCTTTGAGGTGTTCCTTGAAATTTCCTGCAAATGTTTCATTGACTTCTTGCTACTTTAGTTTGATGTCCTTGTCTAGATGCAACTTTGTATCTTCATAGATCGGAAGACTAGAGGGCACTTGCTCAACTACTGCTCCAACTACATTTCCATCAGTGGCTCGAGATCCTATTCTCTTGGAAGCCATTGAGACAGATGAACACCTAAAATATCTAGAGACAAGTAACATGCATGGCAAAAAATATGTTAGCGAAAACAAAGCAAATTGTGGGGAATGACACAACGCATAGCTGGGAAACTAATGAGCAAGATTGCATAATTTCTTCTGGGAGGTAGGGTGACTCGCTGCCAGAACTGCGCAAAAGGTAGTCTAAGCTGTTTGGAAGGCAGGATTGGCTACAGGATTTGTGCAATGCGCAATCCAAGCCAGCTGTTGGATACTTGGATTGCGTAATTCTCAATTCTAGCTAGGAAGGATTGCAGGCCCAAGGAGATATTTGCACAATTTCTTGGGCCAACAGTCACTATCCTCTAGAAATGCGGAAAAAAGTCCTGGAGGCCAGTTGCGGGAAAAACTGTACATTTCTGGAGAGGAAGGCAGTGCCTTCCTTCCCCAGATTATGCAAAGCAGTCTTAGTGAGGTAGAGTCTGGGCCAAGGTCGGTCTGACTCATCGACGGGTAACTAAAAGCAAATAAGATAGTGAATGCATGGCAACACTAAGTGATAGGATAAGTGATTGAAAATGCATGCAAAACGTGAATGAAAGATTTAGCAAACAGATCAACATTCATGTGGGTGAAGTAGTTCACTGGTTGGGCGAATGTTCATGCAAAACAATTTCATGCATGCGACAACAGTGAGATAGCAAAAAAAACTAAAATAGAGCTAGGAAAAGTTAGTATACATGTAAACGAAAGTAAGTGTTCAAAGAAATCAAGAAAACAACACTCATATAATCGAATACACAAAAAGTGACAAAAATGCTGAAAAAGACAAGTTCAGGCCACTTACCTGTGAAGAGCTGAGCCAGATGTGTTGAAGAGTCTTAGATGTGCTATGGGATGTTAGAAATCCAATATCGATGTGAAAGAATGAGATCTGATGCATCAAATAAATAATTTTGGGCTCATGAAGCGCATGCCACAAATCTAGGAAAAAGCGACACTTGGAGGGAAACTTCTAAAACAAATTTGCATGTAACCCCGGTTGCTTAAAATAGCTCCCTGAATCATGGGATGCATTTTGCATGTTTCCTTTTTCTATTTCAGGAAGAACTAATCATGCATGCATGCAAGTCAAGTTTCCCCGGTCCCGGGTGGAACTGGTCAACCAGACTGCTCATACATGCAGCTGCTCAATTGCTTGAGAAAAATGCACATTCCCGGATGGAAGTTGGGTTGATTTCCCAAGAGGATTGCATAATTTATGGGCAGAGGAGCTGACTGCTGCCGAGATTTGCACAAATCCTGGGCTAAGCAGCCCTGTTGGGGAAATTTGCGCAAATCCTGCAGAGAGTGTTCACTGGTAGGATTATGCAATCCTAGAGCCCAATAGGTTACTTGAGAGGATTGTACAATTTATGGAGGGAAGGTTGGTTTCCCTCCAGAAATGCGCAATTTTCAAGGGGAAGTTGCTCAACCTATAGTTGGACCAAGTCTAGATGAACAGCTTGTGAGGGGAATACATCAAGCTATCCTTGACAGGTTGCCTTTGTGCATGAAAAGCACTGAAGCTTGTGTATTTGACAAAGTAAGACAAAGTGCTATGTAAGTTTGGTAGGGAGGCTTCAAAACACGTTAAGGAAAAATTTTGGAGGGTGGTTGTAGCTGCTACAACACAACTACATTGTGCTGGATGATCTTCCCTCTTACAAAAGGAGGCTTGTTATTTATAGCCTTTTAGTTACATTACCATGGTAAAACATCATGGCTGGATTTCCATTCAGATCATAGGGTTTGGAAGAAACCCTTGGATAAGATAGACGTTCGATTTTTGCAATTTTGAAAACCTAACATGATCAATGAGAAGCTATTTTAAGCACTTATGATAGATCAATTATAACTCTAGATGGGTTATTCTTGATCAGGCTTGGTTGCTGAAGAAATTGGTTGAGATAGTTGAAGGAAATGTTGTTATATGACTCTTGAAGGTTGGTTCAATGAGGGATTTGATCTCCTCTCGTTAAAGATAAGTACCTTTTAAATTAATGATTTGTTACACTATTCTTGTTGGTTTGATTATTGTTTATACTTCCTGCATATTTGAATAATCTTAACCTCTATATGAGATGTGATAAGTAGATCCTTCTTGAGGACCATCTAAGTTGCAAAAAAATAAAGCTAGTGCAAGAAGAGAAGAGCTAGTGAAAAATTAACAAGTGATACTAAGGTATATGAATACTTCAAGGTATGTATGTTGAAATATTGTATGGAAAGGTAAGCCTCGAGGTATGACAAGAATATCACATTCATGCATACATATGAAAGTAAGTTTGATTTATGGAACATATTATATATATAAGCACTTGTTACTTGACAAGTTTTTATATTTTAGACATGATGGATTTCCTAAAGCACGCTAGATACATTCTATACTAGCTTGATTTTATTGTTAATACCTGTGATAAGCATGATGAAAGTGTGACAATAATATCGATACTCTTGGAAAGTTTTTGTTAAGCTTAGTAAATACGATATCCGATAGAATTGGATGACCTGACTTGATTACGATCCTTGAAGTATGAAGATACACTTATATGACACTAACCCTTAATGAATGTTTGATGACATGATGATGACTTGTTATGAGATAAATTAAAATCTTTGAAAATAGCTCATACTCAGTTAAATAACATATTTATCATAAATTCCTAAGCACCTTAATTTAAGAAAGTACTTCCATAAAAAATGGATAAGAATAAGATGTAAATAAATAAATAAATAAATATATGGACGCTATTATTTATGTGTTGTTTAGCGTTTTAATAATTAGGAGTAAAAATGTAAATGTGCAAACTTACTAGTGGTTACTACCCACTAAATGTATACAACTGCTTACCTCTTAATTGACAATTAATTTTTCCTTTTCATATACCAATTTACAATTTTCATAAAAACATAATTTCCAACTAAACAACTGAACTAAACTACCTTACCGTACTTGTTTATAATTTAATAAAAATTTAGAAATTCTAATTTATAATTTCACAAAAATTTCAATGTCCCAAGGAATAAGATGTTGCTTGTATTTTGAATTTTATCACCAAAAAAACTAAACATATCTCTTAAAAATTACTTGTTTTTTAAATTTTATCGCATCAAACTAAATATATCCCTTGAAATTTAAGTCAATAAATAAGAAAACAAACCAAACAAACTATACTCTTGAGCACAAAAACAACCAATCCGAACCTTCTATTCTGGTCATTAGCCCTTCAAATAGTTAGATCTTTAACCTGCGCCTTCTGTTTTATATAAATAATATCAACCTGGCTTATGTTGTTTTCATTAAATATTTTGGCACTTATAGCACATCGTCAGTGTCGACAGAAGATATGCCGGGATATTACACTGGACTGCATCACTATAAAAGAATAGACAAAACAAATTCACCTGATATTCAGACAGGTTATGAACTAGCATTGTAACAGGACACATTTTAATTATGTATGAAAAACAAAATACCCAATTAGTAACAGCACTATAGATGATCCAGTAAGTGGAAAGCATTATGAGTTTTAAATGTTAAAAAGGGCTTTCACATCCAAAAAAATAATGAATCTAAGAAACTGGCACTGCAATTTGTCAGGTTAGACACTGCCATGGTTAATAATTATGATGGATCTGCTAAATATCATATATATTGTTTAGAGGGAGGGGGGTTTCTAAATCTCTGCTCAGTTGATAATTTCTGTGTTGAGAGTTGGGAGAGGTTTTTTTTATTTTTTATTTTATTTTTATTTTATTTTTTTATTTTCCCTTACTAAATTTTGTTAACATTATAAAATGAAAATAATATATCTTATATATATTTATATATATATATATTATATATTATATTCATAATCTCTTGCATTTTCAAATTATATGATTAGTGAAGTTTTAAGTAGATTTTGAAATAACAACTCAGTTTTCTTTGGTTCAATTTTGGGACCAAGATACTTTACACATTTATAGAGTTAATTATTAAATAATATTTATGTCCATAAAGATACTTTACACATTTATAAAACTGATCATGAAATGGTTGAAATAATATTATTAAGAAAATATAGGAATTAGGTATTATGTAAAGGTCACTTTAAATTCATACAAATTTTAAAAGTATCAAAATTCTTTTTATTATAAGTAATTAGGATATAGTTGCAATATTAAGAAGGATAGGAATTAGGTATTATTAGATGAGAATTCTAAATTCATTTGAATTTGAAAAAGGTCAAATTTTGTTTCTTCTAAATAATCAAGAATTGATATTCCTTTTATTATATAACTAAATAAGTATTGGTTGCAATAATATTACTAGGAATGATAGAAATTGAGTATTAAGGGAATCGATATTTTATTTTATTTTATTACTAACCCAGTATTGGTTGTAATAATATTAGTAGTAACTATAGAAATTAGGTATTAGTTGCAATTATATTACTAGGAAAAATAGAAATTAAGTATAAATGAAAGTGATATTCTTTTTATTATATTACTAACCAAGTATTGGTTGCAATAATATTACTAGTAACCATAGAAATTTAGATATTAGTGGAAAGAAATTCTAGTTTCATATAAATTTAAATTACTATATCAACCAAATAAGAAAATAATTACAATAATATTATTAGGAAAAATAAGATTTATGTATTATTAAAAAATTTAATTTATAATGAATTTTTGAAAAAGCTAAATTATTTTATTATAATTCACTGGAAAGAATTTGTAATATATTACAAAAAAAAATATAAGTAATTACACGCTTTTAAATTTAATATGAATTTGAAAAATATTAAAAAGAAATAAATTTGAAAAATGTTAAAACTCTTTTTAACATTAATTAGAAAAATAATTTAAAGTCGATAAAATATTTTTTATCAACCTATTCCGTAGATATAAAACAACACACATTTGCGTTGAGGATAAGATTTGGATAAAGATTTCAGATTAATTTAAGATGGTTGAAAGGCACAGAATAAGAAACTAGGATTCTCGTTGTTCACAGTGTTCACAGTGTTGGAGCTCAATATCAAAAACAAGATCGAAGATATTATTTGTTTTCTGCACAATTTGGCCAGAGGTGGATTATTTTTTTTAATAGGCTTTTGGTTTGACCTGCGATGGCTACGAGGTGGAGAAACAGCGCCATGCAAAGCGGGAAAAGATTGAAATGTACATCATTGTGAATTCCGACCCAACGTCCCATCTGTAACCTAATGTCTCATCTTTTCAACGTATGCAGGCACATAATTGCAAGTTTGCAGGTGACAATATTCACTTTCTTAGTGTCTCATCTTTTCAACGTATGCATGCACATAATTGTAAGCTTGAAAGTTGCAAGTGAGATTATTTACTTTCTTTCCTTAAATGAACCAGACACTTTGGTAATTATGGAATTCAGTGTTTTGGGCTCAAACCAGCATCAAAATGAGGAAACAAGCCTGTCATAATGCATAATTTAGTATTATATGATATTTTCATTTTGTTTGAAAATGTATATATTTTTATTAATTTAGTATTATAGGATATTTTTATTTTGTTTGAAAATGTATATATTTTTATTTTTGCTTGAAAATGCTTTTTAAGATGTGTTAACTAAGTTATTATGTATATTTTAAGGAGAAGTTACTTCAATGAAATTAAAAAGTTTGTTGATGTGTAG
>APFE031466175.1:97144-148192 GCA_000404065.3 Pinus taeda | reverse complement strand
GCAATGAGAATTTCAAGCATGGTTTGGGGAGAGATTTCTTGCTCTTACTAATACTGAAGGAGTAGATCATCCTCTCCACCTGACGAGCTCCGGTTTCGAGTCTTGGGAAACCTGGATCAAATTTATGATAGGTACCTTTGTGCACTTATTCTAGTTCTAGATCTAATCAAGATTTTTCATATTTGTTTCTATTCATAGGGAACGAACTATTGTACTACGGGTTCTCCAGCAAAGGTGAATAAATAAGTGATATTCCACTCATACCAAATTATTAATAATTTGGTTCCATAATTGTGTTAGCAGAAAAAAAATACATATTTAGTTTTCCATACATATTTAGTTACATTTTGTTTATAGTTTGGTAAGAAAAAAATTGGAGCTTAAAACAACATCAACATTAAGAAATAAACATGTCATATCAAAGAGATTATCAATCTTGTCATAATGTATAATTTATTATTATATATGATTTTTTGTGCAAATGTCTTTTAAGAGGTATTAATAGAGTTACTATATATATATTTTAGGGAGAAGTTCATTCAATAAAACTATCAACATTAAGAAATAAACATGTCATATCAAAAAGATTAACAATCTTATCATCATGTATAATTTATTATTATATATGGTTTTTTCTTTGTGAAAATGTGTTTTAAGATGTATTAATAGAGTTTATATATAAATAAAAAGGAGAAGTTCATTCAATAAAACTATAATATTTGTAGGTGTAATATGTAAGGATGCATGTTTAGTTACATTTTGTTTACAATAAGTTAGAGGGAAAACTTGCTAGCTGGAATTCCTATATTTTTATACATTTGTTTATAGTTTATTATTATGTTGAAAATATTTAACTGCTTAAATTAAAAACCTAAATTTTGGTTATAGCTTATTATAGTATTGAAAAGATTTGATAAGTTTACATCCAATACTTACCTTTTACTATGAGTTATTGGGTTGTGGATATTTTAGTTTTAATATGTATTGTTTGGTTGTTGAGTTTTTCTTAGTCTAAATAGATAAACTTGATTTATATAATGAAATATAAGTTTATATTATTTAAATTTATAAGATATTATAAACTTGTCACCTTGATGTGGGGTTTTATGTGAAAACCAACTAAGAGGGAAAAAAATCATTATCATGAGTATTTATTGAAATCCTAATTAGATTTGAAACATTTCCATTGTTTATAAAAAAAAATTATATTCTTTGTATAAATACTAGGGTAGAAATGAAATTCCTAAAGATATTTTTATTAAAAAAAATCTTACTCTTTTGTTTTTCTATTCTTGCCATTTATGCTTCATTTTTTGTATCATTTTTGAGTAATTATTTATAATATGCCATTTGACAAAAGATTAAACATGAAAATTTGTATTTTTTCAACTACTTCAATTATTTTGGAACTCCATCATTTTTCTTGCTCTCTCCTCCTCTAAGCAAGTAAGATGGCTCCCAAAACGCTATCGAAAAAGAGTATATCTTGAACTAGATTACCCATATTTGTCATCTTCTACCAAAGTTTCTATTTCCTCTTCTAAATTTTCCTATTTAATTACAAAGCAAACCTCTCCAAGGAAGCCATGGGAAACAAAGTTTCCTAGAGCATCCATGACTATTATTTGCTCTTTGGTATAGTAGATACTACTTTTTTTCAAAGTGATATGGGGCTACCATCATTTTCAATAAAATTGGGGTCAAATATAGTGAATCTTGTGAACATCTAACCCCTTGATCATAGGAATTTTCTTTAAAAGGTGGACAATAAATGCAAATACCTTCCACCACCAATTACCCCAAACCATGATGAGAGGTCATATTTAAATCCATTTCTCTTGCTTGGACCTCCATTAAATTGTTGGTATCAATGGTTATATTGGCTATACTACTTGACATGGCTATTATGTTATGTTATCATAAATCCCTTGAATTACCCCCACCATAGAACCTCGTTCCATGTTTCAAATACTTAAAATGGAGGGAAAATACCATTGAAATGCCACCAAAACATTTCAAGGTTGTTTCATTTTTTGAAACAAGATTTTGTCACCAAGAAATACTAGTCCTACATTTCTGCGCTCACTTGAAATGCTTCGCTAATTGTTAAAACATTTTGTACAAGGGCAATGGCATTCTAGGTTAAAAACAAAAAAGAAACCTCTCGCTTCTTCCTCCCCCTACCCCACCCCCCTCCCCCCAAAAAAAACAAATAAGGGAAGAAAACTATAAAAACATCTTCACTAACCCTATGCCTAAAAGTGAGCCTCAAAACATCTAAATAATACACATTGGGAATTCTTTAAGCGTTGGGTATAAACTAAAGCAAAGGTGTACAATTTACATTAGGCTAATGGATATAAGTTAGATCCAAACAAAAATTACAGTAGAATATGAAAACCACTTTCTAAATAGAATTTTGTGAAGCTTCAAACACTAGTTCATTCATGATAAAAGAAAGAAACTACTACAATAGGCATCAATGAATAGTTGGAAAGAATGTGAAAAATACTTTCATATACAATGGAAATATCAAACAAATCACCCAAAGAGTAATCTTGTTGAATATGCGACTCTAAATCCTCCACCTTAGGAGGTTCCTTGTCTTCCTTGATGTGTGTATATCACCTCCTTGGTTGAATGAGAAAGTAACATGAAAATCCAAAACACTATCAAGAGGGAGGAGTCATCAAGATCTTTGGTGTGATTTTGGTAGCATGTACCTACTATGGATGAATAGTTACACCCCCATGAAATGGTCATAAAAATAGTGATTGATTATGATCTGTAAACTGCAATGGATATTTCACTAAACAGTCCATTAATTTGACATCTAATTAACAAATTCTAATCATGGTACTAGATTCCTCTTTTCAAGTGGACTGATATTGAATTTTGAAGCACTTGATTTGGACAAGGGAAAATGTATTTTTGAATTGAAACTCACATGTGCACAAAAGGGCAGTTCGAACCCAAAGAGAAATTGTACACCCTCGAATGGCTATAAATACAAGTCAAGTGACCCTCATTTGGATATTATCATTATCATTCTTCTTTCTTTGGTTCAGCTCCCACAGGTCTGAGGTGGTTCACAAAGATTGGTTTGTATAGGCTTGAAATTGCAGGGTTCAGAGCTTGCACATGAGATAGGGTTTTGGTTTCCAGTCACAAGGATGACAGAGGAAAATTTCAGTTACAACCATAAGAACACAAGCTCACAAGTGCGATTGGAGGGTTTCAGTCACATGCACATACAATCTCTGCATATGGTTGGAACCTAGGGTTTGATTTTTCAGTTGGTTGCATAATTTGGCAGTTGACTCCAAATAGAGAGAGTTGATAGCAACCTTTTCGAATCATGGTTTTGATTATTATAGTTATTGGGTTTATTTCTTGGATGTTATTTAGTTGATTTTGCTGGATAGTTTTGTGGTTGAATATATGAATCATTTTACTCTCTCTTTGCTAAAGCATTCAATGACAATCTAATAAGAAGAAGAATTGAAAGGGTTTCCCCCTTTGTGGGGTTTATCCCTCGTTGCCTACCAATCCTGTTATCTGTATGTGTGAATGATTGTCTTCTATTGTTCTTTATGTTCAGCTACATTGATGATGGTATTGTTCATTGTATATAATTGCATATATTGTTGAATAATGATAAGATGTTGTGGGGTGAATTTAATATTAAATAATGAAATGAAATTATCAAAGCAAAGAACAATACAACCCTCGGATGAAGAAAATCAAAGCTGGGATGAAGAAATGTCATTGAGATCAACCTTGAGGAGACACCTTTGGTTGAAGCAAGAGAAGATGGAGGATACCTAAAAGAATTTTAGGGTTTGAAGGAAACCCTAGGCAATTTAGTAATAATGGTTTTATGAGGTTATGGTGATCCAGATCTTTTTTTTTTGGGGGGGGAGGGCAAGATCTGAGTAATTGTTGCACCAGGAAAAGAACAAAAGTAAACCCAAACCAAAAAATAAAATAGGAGCTAAATTCTATTATATCAACAAATGATTGTTCCAACTTGTTGACAGTGATGGACCCACCAACATGTCAAGTGGATCTCCCTAGTGAGAAGTCCCAATTAGACCTTAGACCGTTTGGTGTATGAGTCCCAGAAGTGGGTCGCAAGGTATTGCCTTGACCGCAATGTCATAGAGAGGCAAGTAAGATAACTCTGTTGGTAGCAAGGGTGCGGCCGCTGCAGTGAGTCAAGGAAGGTGAATGAAAGGTTCTAACACAAATGGGTTTGGATGAGTGCGCCCCTTAACAACCTGTATTAGTACTCAGCTAGGAAGGGAACACACGAGTGGAGATGCATCACAAGCTAGAAATTAGATCAGTCGAAAATCCAAAGTGATGGTTAAACCAACAACATATCTGCAAAAAGATTCATTTAATTGCATACTAAGTAGTTCATACACAAGTACATAAGTTAAACAACATACATCATTCAAGGAACTGGAGCAGTCCAACTACAATAACAACATATGCATGTAAATCTGCTGGATCTTATTATGTAAAGAAGTGTAAGTTCCAATCGTACAATACATCCATGTAAACCGCTAGCCCCAACAGTGAAACGTTACAGCCACATCCACCTGCTCCTCCAAAGAGATGAACTAGCTCCGTGTAGTGGAGAAGCCAATGCGCAATACAATATTGTCCAAGCTCTTTCCAAAATAGTCTTATCAGAGGCTTGGCTGACCAAAAGCCTCTAGAATGAGTTTTGAGGGACTATTTATAACAAAGGGTGGGGTGGCCCTTGACATTCCCTTTTGTGACTGTTCAACTACCCTCATGACTCTTCACCTACTCTATGATTGTTACATTCACTATTGACACTTGACTTACACTTGACATGACTCAACATTACAATGCACATGTACCCATGTGAACACAATGGCTTGAGCAAGCCAAACTAGACATCACTATGACTTAGACAACTATAGAAATCCAACCACTCAACATCCTCTTTCTAATCAACAATAACATATTGATGCTAAGCTCTGTAGTCTCTGATAATGTCCATGTGTTCCGCGATGACATCCGTCTGAAACTTGACCTTCACTTCCATAACATTCGGGTACACTGCTTGGGATCCTTTATCCAACTTGTCTGATAGCATGTGCATCATTGTCTTCAATGTGGCGAGACCAACAACATACTTGTGCATGATGTATGCACTGATGGGCAAGTCTAGGTTGGTGGAGATGCGCATCAACTCATCGAAGTACAAGTCAAGCTCTAGTCAGACCTGTTGCTTGGTCTTTGCCTAGGTGAGAGTCCATATTGATGGGATCACATGTGTGCACACCACAACATCCATGCTCTTGAATACTCGCGAAAGGGAAGCCTGTATTCTAGTGATGAGTTGTGGGAGGTCCTCATAGTTTTGGATCTGACTTTGGATACGTGCTTTTAGCTCAACTACATTTGGCCTCATCATATTTGGCAAGTGAAGTGGGGCTCCCTTGTACTTCATTGTTCATGTTTTCATGTCATCAACAACAACATGTATGTCCATTAAGATGCTTGCTCTCCTAGCACATCGTTGCTGCCATCCGTTGATATGGACGACTGCCTTTTGTATGGTACCAAACTTGGAGTAGAATGCTCGCATAATTGTGTCAAGGGACAATACCTCATCTAGTATTGCCCTCTTCAATTCAGCTCAGGCAGACATTGTCACCAAGTCTCCACCTTGCTTAGCCACCTGTAGTTCCTTCACCATTCACTCATTCTTAGCTATAATAAAATGAACAATTGAGCTAGTGGCTTCAACATACACTCTTGTTTCATTGGTCAAAGCAGTTGGATGTTTGCACACATCAGTAATGATCACTTGTTCTTCAACTTGCACAGGAGATGTTTGATGCTCTAGAGTTGACACTCTGCGAGACTATACAACTCTATGTTGGGATTCATTAAATGAGATGTTGTGCATCTCTTCTTCTGGATGATCACTAAGGATCTCAGTGCCTCCTTGGTCATCCGAGACTTGCTCTTCTTTGAGATGCATTGAAGCAGGTGAGTCGACCTCTTTGCGGTGAGGCATGAGGTCGATGTTCTGTTCCAGCTCCTATTGCTCCATGTCTGCATCCAACTGTTGAAGTGCATGTTCTATCTCATGAGAAAAGTCTTTCCCCTATGATGGTTCATCCTGTTCACTTGATGCCAGCTATTCAGATGAATCAACTACTTGTATGGGCAATGCTTTGTCTGTCAGCACATGATGCGCTCGCTGCTGTATCTGATGTTGTTGCTCTTCCCTCTCCTTTTTGCGTAGTTCTTGTTCCTTTCAGAGTTTCTCTCTCAGCTTATGCAACTCCTTCTCTACTTCTCCCATTCTCTTCTTATCCTTCTTCCTTTGTGTGATTTGCTTGTCACGCTGCTGCCTCTTTGCCTCTATAGCCATAGATGCTTTCTCTATAAGTGGATCTGCTCGAAACTTGTAGCTTTTCTCCTCCTCCATGTGATTGACAATCTTACTCTTCCCTTTGTCATGCATTGGTATGCTAGGCTCTGCTGCCATTGCTGCTTCACACTACCTTGCTAACCACTCAACAACAAATCCGACCAGTTCATTGGGTATGGAGAAACTGTAGCAATATCTCCATGGGTGCTCCTTGACCCAATGAAATGCACATTAGGTCCAGTTGAACTGAATTCTCGTGTAGTGATCCTCCACAATGCAATGTGGGTCATATGGATTGTAGCTTTGGAGGTCGAACGGGTACTTCTTCATCAATTCTTCTTCGACATCTACTTGCTTGATACTCTAGATCTCATATAACCCAATCCACAACAGAAGAGTGGGCGAAGGTGCCTTCTTCTTCCGTTGTAGTCTAAGTGTCAATCCTGCCGAGATGTGATAGGCTACATCCTGCATGACAAGTACATCCAAGGAAAAATTTGGTAGAACATGTGGAGGCTTCTCCGCACTAAACATTCGAATGAAAGTGTTGGACGGTGAGGCATACCAATCTGCAATATCTATCAATGCCTCCATTGCTTCCTTTGATATGCAGGGTGGATCTTGTTCGAATATCATCTTGTATAAAGGGATGAAAAAATGATCAGGAAACCGTGTGATTACTCCTTTGAAGCTGCAGTCAGAAAACAACTTGAAATATGAGTTCACAATAGTCTGCACCGGTGACCATGCCCACTCCAATCCCGGTAACTCATGTCGGGCACAAATTACATCTAGGATGTAGGTGGACATGTAAATGTCTACATGCATAACTTCAGGTGACTGTCAAGCCTTCGTGACTTGGTCCTTTAGCTGATGAGGCAGTTTGCCAGACCAGTTACATGGTTTTCCTTCTCTAGCCACTTGGTCCAACGTAACTACCCAACTCTGTGGGAAGGTTTCCATGCTTGCTTGGCCATACTGTCAACAAGAAAATATGATCAAGTATTGGTACACCTTCCTCTGTATCTTTGTCTTGTAGACCTGGCTGGGTGTCATATTGAAACGAGCTGGCTCCTTTACCTAATCCTTTAGAATCTCTCTAGAGTTAGCGCTGTTGTTGGGTAAGTTGAATGTAGTCTCCATGATAGTCACGGGCTTTGACATCTCATACACCTCATCATAATCATGTTCCCAGAAGGTCGCACGCTTCATCCCACTGAAACTAGTCAAGGTCATCATCTCAGGATCAGTGTGAGAGATGACCCAGATTATCATATCTGCACATGGGAACACGAGATATCTGCATGAAATCTAGTACAAGTTAGACTTGTGAATGTTGACGTACACCTGACGGTCTTTGAGGTATTCCCTTAAATTTCCTGCAAATGTTTCATTGACTTCTTGCCACTTTAGTTTGACGTCCTTGTCTAGATGCAAATTTGTATCTTCATAGGTCGGAAGATTAGAGGACACTTGCTCAACTGCTACTCCAACTACATTTCCATACGTGTCATGAGATCTTGTTCTCTTGGAAGCCATTGAGACAGATGAACACCTGAAATATCTAGAGACAAGTAACATGCATGGCAAAAAACCTGTTAGCGAAAACAAAGCAAATTCTGGGGAATGACACAACACATACCTGGGAAACTAATGAGCAAGATTGCATAATTTCTTCTGGGAGGTTGGGTGACTCACTGCCAGAACTGTGCAAAAGGCTATCTAGGCTATTTGCGAGGCAGGACTGGCTACAGGATTTGTTCAATGCACAATCCAGGCCGGCTGTTGGCTGCTTGGATTGCACAATACTCAATTCTAGCTGGGAAGGACTATAGGCCCAAGGAGATATTTGCGCAATTTCTTAGGCCAGCAGTCACTATCCTCCAGAAATGCGCAAAAAAGCCTTGGAGGCCAGTTCTGGGAAAAACTGTGCATTTCTCAAGAGGAAGGTAGAGCCTTCCTTCCCCAGATTACGCAAAGTAGTCTCAGTCAGGCAGATTCCGGGCGAAGGTTGGTCTGACTCATCAACGGGTAACTGAAAGAAAATAAGACAGTGAATGCATGGAAACACTAGGTGATGGGATAAGTGATTGACAATGCATGCAAAACATGAATGAAATATTCAACAAAGATATCAACATTCGTGTGGGTGAAGTAGTTTACCGGTTGGGTGAATATTCATGCAAAACAATTTCATGCATGCGACAACAGTGAGATAGCAATGAAAACTGAAACAAAGCTAAGAAAAGTTAGTATACATGTAAACGATAGTAAGTGTTCAAAGAAATTAAGAAAACAACACTCATATAAGCAAATACACAAAAAGCGACAGAAATGCTGAAAAATACAAGTTTAGGCCACTTACCTATGAATAGCTGAGCCGAATGTGTTGAAGAGTCTTGGATGTGTTGTGGGATGTTATAACTCTAAGATTGATGTGAAATAATGAGATTTGATGTATCGAATAAATAAGTTTTGGCTCATGACGCGCATGCCACAAATCTAGGAAAAAGCAACACTTGGAGGGAAACTTCTAAAACAACTTTGCATGTAACCCCTGACATAGCTCCCTGAATCATGGGATGCATTTTGCATGTTTCCTTTTTCTATTTCGGGAAGAACTAATCATGCATGCTTGCAAGTCAAGTTTCCCTGGTCTCGGGTGGAACTGTTCAACCAGACTACTCATGCATGTGGTTGCTCAACTGCTTGAGAAAAATGTGCATTCCTGGATGGAAGCTGGGTTGACTGTGCAAGAGGATTTCATAATTTCTGGGCAGAGGAGTTGACTGCTACCAAGATTTGCACAAATCCTGGGCTAAGCAGCCCTGTTGGAGAAATTTGTGGAAATCCTGCTGGGAGTGTTTACTAGTAGGATGATGCAATCCTAGAGCCTAGCAGGCTACCTGAGAGGATTGTACAATTTATGGAGGGAAGGTTGGTTGCCCTCCAGAAATGTGCAATTTTCAAGGGGAAGTTGCTCAACCTACAGCTGGACCAAGTCCAGATGAACAACCTGTGAGGGGAATGCATCAAGCTATCCTTGACAGGCTGCCTTTGTGCATGAAAAACACTGAAGCTTGGGTACTTGATGAAGCAAGACAAAGTGCTATGTAAGTTTGGTAGGGAGGCTCCAAAATGGGTTAAGCAAAAATTATGGAGGATGGTTATAGCTGCTACAACACAACTACATTGTGCTGGATGATCTTCCCTCTTACAAAAGGAGGCTTGTTATTTATAGCCTTTTAGTTACATTACCATGGTAAAACATCATGGTTGAATTTCCATTCAGATCATAGGGTTTGGAAGAAACCCTTGGATAAGATAGAGGTTTGACTTTTGCAATTTTGAAAACGTAACATGATCAATGAGAAGCTGTTTTAAGCACTTATGATAGATCAAGTATAACTCTAGATGGGTTATTCTCGATCAGGCCTGGTTGCTGAAGAAATTGGTTGAGATAGTTGAAGGAAATGTTGTTATATGACTCTTGAAGGTTGGTTCAAGGGGGATTTCATCTCCTCTCATTAGAGATAAGTACCTTTTAGATTAATTATTTGTTACACTATTCTTGTTGGTTTGATTATTGTTTATACTTCCTACATATTTGAATACTCTTAACCTCTATATGAGATGTGATAAGTAGATCCTTCTTGAGGACCATCTAAGTTGCAGGAAAATACTAGTGCAAGAAGAGAAGAGCTAGTGAAAAATTAACAAGTTCCACTAAGGTATATGAATACTTGAAGGTATGTATGTTGAAATATTGGATGGAAAGGTAGGCCCCGAGGTATTACAAGAATATCACATTCATGCATACATATGAAAGTAAGTTTTATTTATGGAACATATTATATATACATGCACTTGTTACTTGACAAGTTTTTATGTTTTAGACATGATGAATTTCCTAAAGTAGGCTAGATACATTATATATTAACTTTATATTATTGTTAATACTTGTGATAAGCATGATGAAAGTGTGACAATAATATCGATACTCTTGGCAAGTTTTTGTTAAGCTTAGTAAATACAATATGTGGTAGACTTGGATGACCTAACTTGATTATGATCCTTGAAGTATGAAGATACACTTATATGAGACTAACCCTTAATGAATGTTTGATGACATGATGATGACTTGTTATGAGATATGTTTGAGAACTTGATATAGTTTGTAATATAACAATTTTTTTGTAGCATGAAAATATTATGATAGACAGGTTGATGGTGATGATTGAAGAGGCTTCTCATCGAGAGGAAGAAACTCTTCATGAGATTTCAACACCTAGTATTATTTGAAAAGAGGATACTTGACTATTGAATGAAGGATTCTAGAAATGAATAACCATCTAATGTTGTCAAAGAAGTTTTGGCAAATTCTGATTTAAGTAGAGAAATTTTCTCCTAAGTTCAATCCACAACCGTTGGGAGAGAGGATTAAGGGTGTGGTTATAATCCTCCCAACCACACAAAAGAGGGCCTATGGTTGCGGTTAAGCCTGTAGGATATAAAATATAAGTCTTATGCACAATATCAGGAGCACACATGGAGCAGATGATGGAGAGTTATATGTACATAAATCATCATATAATTTGAAGTAAGCTCCATGAGCCTGGCATGTCTGCATTGACAGTTACATGGTGAAGCATGGAAGCAGTTTCGATCCAAAACTCCAAGTTGGTCTGAGGTATGACTTTGATTTTGATTTTATATATTGATGATCTATTCTTGACAAGTAGTGAGCCTTTGATGATTGAGCATAAAAGGGAGATGGCTTGTAAGTTCGAGATGAAAGATTGTAAGATATACTTTCAGAGATATGAGTCTGCATGGATACAATGATGATTGGGATAGAAATAAAAAGATCAAATTTGAGTGTTGCTTGGGATATACAATGATATCATGGATGAAAAGGAAATAGAAGTTCGTAGCTTTAAGCATGGTCAAGGTTGATTACATTGTTGGTAGCATGGCTAGCTGAGGGGTAGTTTGGTTAAGGAAGCTCTTTGGAGAGTTGTTTGAGTAGGTTCTAGATATGACAATAATATATTACAATAAAAATAGTGGGATTCGATTGGCATAGACAAAAAAATATTCATAGATTGAGACAATGTTGTTTTATGAGACAAGCTTAGGCTTGTGAATGCTCACTCTGTGAGAGGGAGGATGAATAAGGTATCCTTTTGTGAAATACATTTGCTCTAACATAATATTTGATTTTGATGACTTGCATGAACATGACAATAGAGGATTTCTTCTCTTAGTGATGTTCGAGCCAACTCTTCAGTGATTTGGTGAAGTTGGTACTAGATGTGAGCACATTTATATGTTTATGATCTATAGAGAGTAGCATGGTTTGATGGATGTGACCATCTAGAGTAAGGGTATGGGTTGAGTGAGGACACTAAGCTAGCTCTTCCCCCCTGTCTGATCTCCTAGGGTGAGGAATTGAGATGTAGAGCTCCTAGGGTTGAGGGACCTCTGGATAATAGGGTATCGCCCCTATCTGTTACCCATATGGTGGAAGATGTTTCTCCCCTATCTTAGTATTTATAGAGTATACTGTAGTTGGAATTTTTCTTTCCCACCCATTGAACCAATGGGTGTTGGCTTCTTGAGTTAGGCATGATCCTTGCTACTTATGGTAAGTGGCATCTCACTCAAACAAGAGATGCAATTGTTCTACCACAGAATTTTTAGGGTCATGTTGGGAAGATCAATAAATAATAGGATAGGTGTGGTCCTTAACTTCTAAGGTAAGTCGAATCCCTCCTATTGTCTGTGGATTCCCAGTTCATAGCATTGGCTCCCCACTAGCAGATTTTCCTGGGTCGTATCATTGGCTCCCTGTTGGCAGAGTTTCTTGGTTTGTAGCATTAGCTCCCTATTGGTAGTGTTTCACAAGTCATAGCATTGTCTCCCCATTGGAAAAGGTTTCACAGATCATATCATTGGCTCCTCGCTAGCAATTATTTATGGGTAGAAACATTAGCTTCTCACTGGTAGTAATTTCAGGAGGTAGAAGTGGGTCCTTGATGGATAGAGAATGGTAGATTGATCTCCCCTCCGATGTCAAAATGTTCTTTTAGATTCAAAAGTTTTCAACATATGAGTAGAGAAAATATGAGCAAAGACAACATTTGAGACACATGATGTAGTTGGAATTTCTCCCTAGTTGAGAGGGAGTGTTAATTTAGAAGCTCAGTGACAAATTCCAATTACGGGACTAGATTCCTCTTTTCAAGAGGACCAATTCTAACTTTTGAAGAACTTGATTTTGATAAGGGAAAGTGTATTTTTGAATTAAAGCCCACATGTGCACAAAAGGACAGGTCAGCCCAAAAGAGAAATTGGACACCCTCAGATGGCTATAAATACAAGTCAAGTGACACTCATTTGGATATTATCACGATCATTCTTCTTTCTTTATTTTGGCTCAGATAGGTTTGAGGTGGTTTGCAGGGATTGGTTCATACAGGTTCGAAATTTCATGGTTCAAAGCTCACACATGAGATCTAGGGTTTTGGTTTCCATCCATAGGGATGACACAGGAAAATTTTGGTTACAACCATAGGCACACAAGCTCATGAGTGTGGTTAGAGGGTTTCAGTTGCATGCACACACATTCTCTGCGTGTGGTTGGGAAATAGGGTTTGATTTTTCAATTGAACACAGTTAACCATAGAATTCAACAATTGACCACAGACATGGATAGTTGACCGCAAGCTTTTGAATTAGAGTTTTATTTATTAGGATTATTGGGTTCATCTCTTGGATGTTGTTTAGTTGATTTTGATGGATAGTTTTGTGGTTGAAGATATGCATCATTATACTCTCTCTTTGTTGAAAAATTCAATTAAAATATTAGAAGAAGAATAATTTGATAGGGTTTTCCTTGGTCTCCACCCAATTCTATTGTCTCTATGTGTAAATTCTTTTCTTCTGTTTTTCTTTATGTTCTATTGCATTAATGACGATATTATTCTTTCTATATAATTACATATGTTCTTGAATAATGATAATATGTTATGGGGTGAATTTAATATTTAAATAATGAAATGCAATTATCAAAGAAAACAACATTATATCCCTAAGAAAAATTAACAATCTCAACAAATCTGATAAAATTATGCTTAAAATTTGAAATCTACACGATGACAGTTTATTTATTTTTAGATTTTTGGATCTTTAAATTATTGTTTATTACATATGCATGCAAACTATAAGCATGAAAAAAATAAAGAAAACAGAAATAAAAACTCATAAACCACTGTTGGACACCTAATCCTCTATGGGTTAGTGTGGAAGCCGAATAGACAAAGGAAGTCCAGGAGACCTTGGGATGAGAAACCCAACGGTCACACCATGTACTATAAATGTATATCATTCCTTAATAAAAATTGTACTCTCATGTTTTATCATTCATCTTCTATTGCTGCCATGTGTGTGCTTAACATGGTATTAGAACGGGTACCTTCCTAACCTGCTCAATCTTGTGTGAGCCACTAGTTTTGTAGCATTAGTGTGCATTTCAGTTCTACCATCTACTGTTTTGCTGTCATTCTCAGCCTAACGTGCAAAACGATCCTGCTCACTATGCACCTACTCTAATGCTCTGAATTTTGTCTGAAAACCTTGGCACCCCTCAGAATTGTATTTCTAGTATGCTATTCCTATGCATGTGTTGCTGTGTCCAGTCAGATAACAATTCACGCCTTTGAAACAGTCTATCGGCCAACCCATGATCGACATATACAAATGCTTGCAACAACTTGGTTCATATGCACTAGTTGAATGCTACGTATATGCTGGTCAAAGCATTCAGGTGGACTACGTTTGTTCCTGCATCCGGTCAGCTCCCTTTACGGGACTGGTTAAGAGGTTGTTATATGATGGTTACATTGTGAGCTGCAATAAAATGAAGATTTGAATGATCATGAAGTTCTTCAGGAAAATGATTATTGCAAACCCTGGTGCATCGAGCGTTACTTCTTCTGTAATCGTTGGAACATTTGCTAGAACTTGCGACACCTGCCACATGGTAAACCTTGGCTCTCAAGCTATAGTTTTCCCTGTCAAAGTCTTCTCAAGTATCTGAACAAGAGCGCTTAATAGCTACACTAGGTGACTCATATTCGGTTCATTCAGATTGTTGTTGAGGGAGAGGAAAGGGAAAAATAAAGGTTGAGATGATGTTGGAGAGTCTGTCTTTGTATCATCACTCTAGAATATGAGTGAGTTCCTTGATTTACTGGACTTTGTAACCTCTAACCAACATTTTGTTAATGTGACGAGCCATGCTAGCATTGCTGTATATTGGAAAGAGACCCCTGAGGCTCATATCTTCGAGGCTGACATTCTTGGTCTGAGTAAATAGGACGTCAAAATTCAGATGGACGAAGGCCAATGTGTATTGCAAATAAGCGATGAACGTGTATTGGAGGAACCCGTGGATGAAAAGAACAATGTGCACCATTTTGAAAGACCACATGGTAGTTTTTCGCGTCGTTTCTTGCTTCCAAAGGATGCTAGGAGTCACAAGGAGGTGAATGCAAAGATGGAGAATGGTATGATTATTTTTAATAACTATGAGGTACCTTGAACGCTGCCTTGAACGCTCCTACACTACGCTGCTTTGAACACTACCTTGAACGCTCCCACGCTGCTCTGCTTTGAACGCTGCCTTGAATGCTCCCACACTGTGCTGCTTTGAACACCCTTCGAACGCTGCCTTGAAAGCTGTGAATGCCTCTCCTACCAGGTCACTCTTGGGCTCAACATGGGTATCGATAGGCTTAGCGAGCTTCGTCATCCATTCCAACCAAGGGTTTTGACATCTAGGTGCTTTCTAGACCATTGAGGTTTGATAAGATTGTTTGGGGTTTTATAGCTGTAGAGGACGACCCCAAAACCATTTCTAGTATGACTTTTAGGCTCTCTGTTGCTAGCTAGGGTTTTTAAGTTGATACTGAATTCTACTAGTTAATGGACTGAACTCGGTCTTTGGAAGAAGTGATAGCTTCTCTAGCTTTCCAAACCATATTTTACTTCCTTTGTAATTTATATTGCTCAGCTATGATTTTATTTTCATTAACATTACTCTGTGGTGCTCACAAGTCGGGGCATATAAAGAGAAATCTGGTAGTGGAGTTACCCAAGCCTAGTTCATGATTCTAAAGTGAAATTGTATATACTGGTATATAAGCTTTGCATTGATTAAGGTCATGGATTGAAGCAAATCATATGTGATTCAAAACCTTTGTTGATTCTAGTCAAAACTTGTAGTGCGTATATCTGATGCAAGTGGTGCTCTTCACTGTTCGTTGAACCCTTGCAAATTGAATATTTTGATGGCTATAACTCCTGCAGTTGTGGTATGTTGGTCATATGGTTCGGTTTTGACTTGTTATATGTATAGTGCTTGAATGTGTGATATACGTTGGGTGTTATATATGTGCTTAATCCTGATATGTTCAATGTGCTTGAATGTGTAATATATGGGCAAAATGTTATATGTGTTTGTGTTGAAAAATAAAAATAAAAGGAGATGACATATGGAGAGGGAATTTAATGATTTTGCTTTGTAAGGATAAGTCTGGAAGTAAAGTTCTATATTGCAGCTTCCTCTTAATCCAGAATTGTTGGTTGTGCCTATGAATTCAACGACATTGGGTGCCAGAACTTGGTCTATTGTAGATGCTATTACTAAGATTATATGACTATATGTGCAATGGTTATACCTTGGAGTTAAATATGTGATTTGGTTTCAATATATTTTATATGTGCATTAAAGACAAACTTATGTCAGTAGAAGAGTCATAGTTGTAGGAGCAACTCTGAGTTTGAACAAATTTATGCCATTCAAAGAGTGAAGTCAACAAATAAAAATATATTCCAGTGGGAACACATATTGGTATTTTGGCATTCTTTTATTTGTAGCAGGTGTTGAGATATAAAAGTTTTCAGTAAGAACCAATCTGCATTATCTAGTTTATTGGCTCCTTGAAAATTTTGAGAAAGAAAGAATTATACAGTTGAATGAATACTTAAGTTGCTTCCTGGTATGCTTCAAGACTCTCTTGGACTCCTGTAAAAGCAATTCAAGTTGATCTAGTTGTAGCATCTTTGAATTCTACCTGTTGCTTCTTGTTGCACACTAGTCAATTAGTGCACATTTATAGAGGATATTGTTGTATCTTTGTACTATGAGTGGGTGTTAATTTTCCACATTGGGTCATAGTTGTGATCAATTTTTTAAAGGTGTAATTTTGAAAATGGAGAATATGGCTCAAATTACTGAAGTATTAGAATTCTTGAAAACTTTGATGCATTCTACTGATCATGATACAGTGAAAATTGGCAAGAACACTCTTTGTGATATTAAAACCTGTCTGTAGTATACACAAGAAAAGATAGAATTTTTGGAGCTTGAATCTCAGCTACAGCAAGAAGAATTAAAACAATGGAGTCATCATTCTAAACTTGTTTCTAGTTAGAACATTGAAACAGACTCCCATAAGTAGCAAGTTGATTCAGATCTAGTGCCCAATGAAGTAGAAGAATTGCATGCAAAAACAGAAATGCAGCCTACACTTCCCAAGCCCATCATCACACCTTGGGAAGAGCTTATACACAACAAGCACAAAATAGGTCTTGGATATGAGAAGGACGTGTCCTTTCATATTCCAGACTACTCAAAGCACATTCAGTTTCAAAGTGCCGGATTTCTTCAGGACGGTTCATCTTCACCTGCTCTTCATGCCAATTCAACTTCAGTTGTTTTAGATTCTAGTTCTCTTCCACAACAGCCACAATAGATTGTGAAATGCAAACACTGTGACCGAGTTTTCATTCTGAAAGATCACTGTTTTGATCTTCATCCATGTAAGCATTGTCATAAAACCAATCATTCTTCAAACAAATGCTTCAAAACAAACCTCCTGCAAGAACAATGATTCATCTTGGATGGATCGATTCTTGGCAATGGGCATCAATAGCCAAGAAGATATTCCAGTCACATGTCAGAAATTGTTCTAGAGTATTGAACAACCTTGTAGTTGAGTTTTCTCCATCATCTCAACTTGTATCTGATAGGGGGGAAATGATGGTCATCTACAAGGTTCAAAGTCACATCAAGCAAGCTTGAGCCACAACCTGCCATAACAAATTCAGAGTTGTAGCCAAAAAAAAAGATGCCCCTGAGCATGCCTTCAGATGGTAATTTGGGACACTTCCTCTAGCAGAAGACTTCAGCTTCTTGCTAGTTTTGGAAGAATTCTAGGAATAGAATTGGGAACACTTCCTCTAGCAGAAGACTTCATCTTCTTTCCTAAATTGGAAGAGTTCCAGGAATTGCATTAAGCATTCCAGAGTTACTGGTCATCCTTAAACCATCATAGGTTGAGACTTCCCTTTTCATGTTGAAGTTCTCCCTTTTATGCGGGGTGAGACCTCCCTTTCATGGTTGAAGGTTTCCCTCTTCAAAACATCAGGAACACTTCCTCTAGTAGAAGACTTGAGCTTCATGCTAGAATTAGAAGAGTTCTGGGAATTTCACTAAGCATTCCAATGTTGGTGGTCATCCTTAAACCACCACCCTTTATACGAACATTTCAGAGAGCACATTCAGCCTAGTGCTACCATGCATTTTTGCACATTTTGTATTACAGCTTTCTTCTTGGACTCATACATAACCCTTCGGATTAAGGGGGGGAATGTTGGACACCTAATCCTCTATGGGTTAGTGTGGAAGCCAAATAGACAAAGGAAGTCCAAGAGACCTTGGGATGAGGAACCCAATGGTCACACCATGTACTATAAATGTATATCATTGATTAATAAAAAATGTACTCTCATGTTTTACCATTCATCTTCTGTTGCTGCCATGTGTGTGTTTAACAACCACAAATCACATAAGATGTATCTTTGGAAACCATTTCAGGATAAAACCCAGATGGAAGGTGAAGCTTATCTGCACTCTTTCTATGAATGGAAAATGGATGCAAGTACAAATAAGTGAGACCTATGTCCTATAGGACAATATAGTGCACAAATCCTCTACTTTTGATCTCTCTCTATCCCTCTTGGCTACGTTTCTCATCTATGAAACAAAGTGCATTTGAATAGAATGAAATCCTGTTTCCTCCTAGTGGCCAAGTTATAACACAACTCGATAGCATACTAGTGGTTACGTTTGAGTCCTTAAACTCTCAATTAGAGTTATAATATTAAATATTCTAGAGTCTTCTTCATCATGAGCACATGGCTAGCCCCTTTTCCATGAATAATCGGGGTTTATGTGCCATCCTCTCAAATCATGGTGGTTAAAATAGGGAGGTCAAATTCTAAGTGGCATAAATTATGCATACAAACTCTGATTGAGGTGATTCTTGTGTCGTTGCAAAGGTATTTGTTTGTATAATATCCATAAAATATGTTGCAATTAAGAAGAACCACCCCCCAAATATTTTTTGATGCCTCAAAGTGCTCTAGGAAGGTTTTAGACCCCAATTTTCCAAATAGGGTCTTGCTGGTAAAAATGGCCTATGAGTTTATTCCTCCATTTTTCCACTCTAAATGTGTTGAGATGGATGAAGAAAATATAATTATCCTATTTGGATCACACCACCCCATTTCAGGAAGGCTTTTGGTCCCAATTCCTTTTACTAAATAAGGCAAAGGAAAGCTTTCCTCCACCTTCTCTTGGGTGTACCATTTAGCCTTGCTTGGAAGTTGTCATTTTAACCCAATATACCAAAGGCCAGGTTGCCCTTTTCTTGTAGGTATAGACTTCTTCTACAAAATTATATGTTCTGTCAACTCTGCCTGAGCATCTCATTCGAAATCCTCTGCAAAAGGAAAAACTTATATCTCTTCCTAATCTAGCATGGAGGCTCATAGAGTTTTAGATTCTCTACATTGACTACTAAGTAAATGCACACTTATGGGGTTAGACTGAGCCTATAGGAGTTATCTCCTACCTTTTCCAGTATCTCAAAGGGACCATACAATAGAGCCTTGATTTTATTACCAAGACCCTATAGCCTATCCTTTTTCAATTGTAACCATACTCTATATCCCACCTTGAAGGACCTCTTTATTATGTGATGATCATCCCTAGAATTATATTTTTCCTATGATTTATGTAGTGTCTCTTGTACCTATATATGGATTTGGTTTATATTCTCAACAATTTTTTTTGGCCTTAAGGAATTCCTTGTAAGATCCTCCCTTACTCCTCCTTGCTACCCGTATGCAATATCCAAAGGTGAAGGTGGAAAATATCCAAAACAATTTCAAATGTGGACTTACCAATAAAAGTGTGGACAATAAATATACTAGATTTCCACCCTATGTCTTTGGATGCTTTTGATTTTAACCCCTCAAATGCTGCACCAAATTCCTGTTAACTACTTTTGATTTAAATAATACTATATGAGATATAAATCCATAGTTGACATTTTATATTGATGTTTAGAGTCACCAGTAGGATTTTCCATCAATACTAGTTGTTGAGAGAAGGTAAAGTAGGAAGACAAATAAATAAATAAAAGAAAATAAATAGTGAGGAAAGGTGGGAATGGGTTAGCCTAATAAGAAAAATGAAATAATAAGATAAGGAAAAAAATTGTAATAGCAGAAATCGAAAGAGAAGGAAGAACCCTAAAAGAAAAAGCTTAAAGGAGGAAGAGAAGGGAAAGATGGGAAACAAAGAGACCAAGTTAGGAAAGGGGAAGGAAGAGGGAAAAAAAAGAGGTCAAAGAATGAAAATAGAAATAGAATAAGAACCAAAGAAAAAGTGAGAAATAACGAATAGAATAAAGGAAGAAAGGAAAACCCTAAAGATTAAAAACCATAAAATAAATCTATAAGGGAATAACAAGGTAGAATAATGGGAGAGCAAGAGAGGGAAAATAAGGGAAGAGAGAGAGAGAGAGAGAGAGAGAGAGAGAAATAAGAAGAATAAATAAGAGAGGAAAATGAATAGGGAAGAGGAAAAATAAAAGAAAAAGGAGAAATAAAAGAGGAAAGGCGAGGGAAGAAAAGAAGACAAAAGAAAAGCATGGGTTAATTGTGAGAGATTAAAGGGATCCAAATTCTACTAACTTCAACTCCCCCATAGTTGTTGATATTGTTGCGTTGTTTAATGATACCCATTGCTTCTCTAAACTTGTGTTTGAAATAATAACCATCCTTAGTGATGATCTTAGTGTCTTCATGGAATAAGTGGTGTTAAGTATTAGATGAATACTCTGAAAGAGTGAAGGAGTGTATTCTTTCTTTCTTTATGTCATCGCCATGATCCTTGAATCTTATCTTAAACGATGAGCTGATGTCTCCAATGTAGCAAATTCCACAACAACAGTTAATCTTATAAACCCCTTTGAACTGCAATTGGTCAATGTTATCTTTAACAAATCTCATTTTCCCATATGTTTGTGGATAGAATGTTATAGACCTCTTCAACTTTGTTTCTATCTCCTCCCATATTCTAGTCCAAAATGCATTGATAAATTTGGTTCCCTATCTGAAACAATGCTCCTTGTTACCCCAAAGTGCACCTAGACCTTTCTAAAGAATACGTTCGTTGCTTCTTACTCATTGATGGTATTTTTGCATGGCATTAGAATGGACATCTTGTTGAACCTATCAACTAGGACAAATAGGTAATCATATCCCTTCCTAGTTGTTGGTAAACCTCTCACAAATTCCATGGAAATGCTTTCCCAAGGACGAGTGGTATAGTTAAGGGATGATATAAACCATGTTTCTTATTACTAGGCTTGTTCATACAACAAAACATGCATCCTTTTATGTAGCTAGCTACTTTTTAATGCATGTTGGGCCAATATACATACCTCTATAAGTTGGACACCATCTTCCCTACACCAAATTGCCTTGCAATCTTGGAGGTGTGTGTTTAGTTAATTTAGTATGTCCTAAATTGCTACATTAATTATCAATCTGGGAGTCGTAAACTGATGAAGTGTGGCACACTATATGTGCAAGACAACCTCTTTCTTGCTTTTTATTGTTTTCAATTTTGTTTTGTTTTGGGGGTTTTATCTTCGTTTATCTCCTAATGTGAATGGAAATTCTATTCTTGAGTTTTAAGAATACTTTAGAAGGTAAGTATGGATATAGTTTTTAAGGCAATCATGTCCTTTATGATGATTTCCAGAGCTTAACACTTCAGAGGATCTCAAAACGTACTAGTAATGAAACTAACATTTAAACAAGAATGGAAATGTGCTGCTAGTAAAATCAAACAAATGATGAACTACTGATCATGAAATCACTATTTTTGATGCTCATCTAAATACAGAAAAATAAGTTAAGCTTCTGCACTCAAACAAGTCAAAAACTGCAAACTAATAAAAGTAAAATCAATTCACTTCACTTACAGCCGATAGCTTGCCACCAAGTAGTCTTTTCGGGGTTAAGCTATGGCTTTAGGAGATAACGCCAATAACATCAGGAATTGATATCTAATTGTAAAAAAATAAAACTAAAATCAAATCACATCATTCATAGTCTGATAGCTCGCCAAGTAGTCTTTTTGGGTTAAGCTATGGCTTTAGGAGATAACATCAATTGTATGAGGAATTTGATATCTAACTGCAAAAAAATAAAACTAAAATCAAATCTCATCATTCATAGTCCAATAGCTCGCCAAGTAGTCTTTTCAGGATTAAGCTATGGTTTTAGGAGATAACGTCAATGATATGAGGAATTTGATATCTAACTGCAGAAAAATAAAAGTAAAATCAAATCTCATCATTCATAGTCCAATAGCTCGCCAAGTAGTCTTTTCAGGGTTAAGCTATGGCTTTAGGAGATAACATAAATGATATGAGGAATTTGATATCTAAACCAACTAATAAAGCAAGTGAATAAGACTGAAATCAAAGCATAACTAAAATTAAAAAAAAACTAAGAAAAGTAAAGTCAGCAGAGAGGCTAATCTCATGTCACTAGTTATTGCAAAAAATTGTATGAAAATGCCCGAGCCTAGTCTATCCTGAAACACACACTGATTAGTGTTAGCAACAATATACAATGCTTGAAAAATCATGTACAGGAATGAAACGTTAATATCATAACTAACGAAATATACACAGGTGGATAAATATGAAATATGTGCAATGGAAATAAGGAAACAACACATAAAAACTTTACAGAAAGAAGGAAACAAAACCTCAGTCAACAGGGGCCCTCTGCATGGCCTTGGTCAACATGCTATCAGTCTAGAATTACGCTCATATAGTCATATAAAACATAGTCTGATTATATTGCAAAATAGAAGAAGAATCCTCTCGTTACAACAATAGGACCAGTTCATGGCATAGTACAAAGACTAACAACAAAATGACATAAAAAATTAACTAGTTCTATGCATGTGAAAACATGTTATTTATAAGGGAAATTTCATAACTATTTTCCTATGAAACATCTTCGACTGAGGACACGTAAAAAGACAACATCCGTAAGCTTAGCATGATGGTTGCCAAGATCATTCAATCTATCAAAAGTGGCTATTGGATTTGCATCGTGGGGGCAGTCTACAGCTATCAAAATGAATGCATGGATCTAGGAACGGTCTCGGACCCTTCACGTGTTTGAAAACAGAGTCGTGTTTTCTATAGAACTCTTCGTTTGACCACTGTTTGACCAAGGGTTTCCTCTACGAATTTGGCTGAACTAATAGGACCTAATCCATGTCCAGGTCATTCTAAAACTGCCCACATGCCTCGTTTTGATTGATGACACATGGAACCTAGAGATCAACAAAAACAACTATGGAAAGTTGAATCAACTGCGGAAAGTGGTTTCATTCGGCACCTAATGAGAAAAATCTAAGTCAAACAACAAACACAAAAACATATTTAGAAAACCACTTAAATGCTCTTTTAGAATCAATATGTAATGGTGTTTGATAGCTTATGAGGTACTAGTGAGGGGAAAAAGTCTAGGAAAGTGTGTAGGAGAGATGTAATTTCAGGGCTCAAAAGTGTGATCCTCTCTAATCAACTACAATCACTCACCTTTAAGAACACATAACTTATCAAGCCTATGGTGTAACCCATTGTAGAGATGGCAGTCAACTGTGTTGTCACCATCATGCACATGAATTTGGATTTGCAACTACTGAAACACCTCCTTAGTGTCCTCATCCTCTGAATATTCCTCTTTGTGTGCATAATGGGTGAATGGATCCATGTGCATCATATTTCCCAAAGTTATAATCTTTGTTGTGGGTGGCCTTGAAAGCATGTCAGCCAACATGTTTGTGCTCCACTTCTTATACTTGATCACTCAACTAAACAATTGTAAAAACACCTTCCACTTGTAATGCCTGGTCCGATATAGCTTAATCTAGGCTTATAGGTAATATAGTGGTTGGTTATATGTTTGTATTATTAGCTCCTTTCTCATTAAGTAGTGCTTCCACTTATTCATAGCTTACACTGGGCATAAAGATCCTTTTCACAGGTAGGGTAGTTAAGAACTGCCCCATGAAATACTTTAGAATGGTAACATACAAACCTTCCTCCCTACATCAAGACCGCTCCCATGGCATACCCATTTACATTTATGTCCTCTTCAAAGGTTTCTTGAACATTTGGTAAAGCATAACTGGTGCTTGAATGATCTTCTTCTATAACTCCCCAAAGGCCCTTCATTAATCCTTTCTCCACTGGAAACGCTTGATAGTTTCTATTATGATTTGGAGTGGTGTGACTACTGCTAAAAATGAGGCTATGAATTTCCTCATGTACTGTATTACCCCAATGAAAATCCTAACCTAATAAACATTAGTAGGAATCAATCACTTCATGATGGTCTCCATCTTGGCAAGAACTATCTTCAACTCTCCTCCACCTATCACATACCCCAAATACACCAAAGATTGTTGTGAAAATTCACACTTCTTAATATTTTCTAGCAACTATTGCATATTTGATGTCCCTATCACCTATGTAAAATGTGATATGTCCTCCTCTTAGGTAGCACTATATATTAGTATATCATCCAAATAGATAATGACAAATGTGTTTGCCTAAAGGTCACATTGAGAATGGGGGGTGAATCAATGTGAGCTCAATTTTACAATTTCACAATCTTAATTAATTATACATTCATTCAGAAGTGGCTATAAATATTATATCATCAACTATAGAAATGCATCATTACTTAATCAGCATAAAAAAAAAACACAAGAAGCCACCACATCACAAGGAGACACAATTTTTTTAGGTGGAAACCCAAATGGGATAAAACCACCAATATTATTATATATCTTAAATTATTTACATCAATTCGCTGTCTCTGACATGTTGGAGGAAACTACCCCTAGAACGTAAGCTACCACTTATAGTAGGCTAAAAATTTATTGAGGCACCAACCTAGGAAGATGTAAGTAATTGCTCACTGTAGACTACAACCTGATTGAGGCTCAAACCTCAAGGATGAGTAGGTCTCTAACCTACTCTATGCTCCAACCTCAATAATTCATGGGCTCCAACCTACTCTAGGATCCAACAACTCTTTCTTAAACTTCCTTTTGGACCTCGTTTTCATCTAATTTTCAAACTAGATCCATTATTATCATATATTGTTGAATCTGCATACAAGGAGACTATCCCAATCTACAATCAAAACCTACAAACATTGTCAATGTCATAAATATTTCCACTCTTCCAATCACTGTCTCTACCACACAACCCGCAACCACTGCATTTCCATATAACCTACAACACGTGTATTGTTATATAACTTGCATCAAAACATCATATCAATCACTCCTATTAGCTATCATAGTGCTACCCATATTCTGCTTCAATCAAGTCATTTAAACCCCTTTTTGGAACTAGTTAACTTCATATATCCAAAATACCTACAACATTCTCCTAGACTTTCGAAATGAACTTAAAATATTTTGGCCATCGAAAGAGGCTCAAAACCCTCAAGTTCCATCAATTTATGAACCTCGATTGCTTAACTTCTTCCAGAATAAAATTTGGATCAATATTGACCCCATAAATCTAAAATAACCATATAAAACTTTACATTCATTTAAATGTTATAGAAACAACCCTTTTCTTGGTGCTTTTGAATAAGTCATTGAATCTCAGTGCAAACCAGTGGAAGTCATGAACTATGCAATAGAATGGAAATATATATAAATATATAATATATAAATATATAATATATATATATATATATATATATATATATATATATATATATATATAATATATATATATATATAATATATATAATATATATATATATATATATACTATATATATATATAGATATATTACCAACTTGTTCTCCAATATGGGTCGAACATGTGACCACCCAATCACAGCGCACACGTCTTACCAAATTTGCTGTCATGTGGCTTGTTAAGACATTGTTTTCCCTTTGCAATATTTAGTATGTAGTTAGATCAACTAGGGCGAGGACATGGGCCACCCCCTCGAGCCAGGTCAATACTAACATATCCAATCACCTCATCCCAATTGAGCTAGTGCTTGCAACTATGCAATAGTTAAGACTACCAAGTAAACATGAGACATAACCTCAATGGGGATGGGATTTAGGACCACTCCCTCATGTCAAGTCTACACTAATGTATCCAATCACCTCAACCAATTGAGCTAGTGTTGCGGCCATACAATAGTGTGGACTATCAATCAAACGTGAGATGTGGCTTGGTTCTATCCAAACCATAACTTTGTCATTAAACTCCTAGTATTCAGAACAATGGTATGCCCTCACCACTATCGTTATATGCCTAAGCCATATCCAATGAATTTTCAAATCTAAATAGAATCATAAAAAAATTATGCAGAGATCTGACGGATCAAAACCATAGCTTGGTGATAAAATACTTTATTCAAATGAGAGAAGGATGCAACCACAATATTTCACGGCCAATCAACTTTAATGAGTTTTGGATACTTGAAATTTGAGTTTAAATTGTGTCTTTTGGAAGTGAGAACAATTCATATATATATTTTTGGAGGTTCATACCCGCTCTTATTTTTCTGACCTTGAGCTACCATAGAATATGTCTTCATAACTTATAGACAAGCAAAACATACCTAAACCATCACTAACATTCACACTATAGTTTCATGTTGGCACGCCATATGACCAAAGTCGTTGAATGTCTGAATCGTTTATGTCCATGTGATCATTATCATATGAATAGAATCCAAAGGTCATTGGTTTATTCCTGTATAATGTCATCATGACATCACTAAGCCACGAGATAGCCCGAGAGGGTTGCCACATGTCACCCTATTTCAAGCTTTTCTCCAACTAAAATATGCCAAATCAATTGCCATATGGTGGCCTTTGGTGGCGCCTCATCATCATGTTGACATTATTTGACTCCACATCATCACACAATGTAACGTTTCCACATGTCAACATCTGATTGGCTGTAATATAAGGTTAAACATCGTGCTACTTTCTCTTCATTTTTTCGTTGACTTGTTGGGGGTATCATCAATCTATCTTGAACATGCATGCCCTTTAGTGACATTTAACAATGTGCATATTTGTGTGCCTAAGGCCTTTTATCTACACTATAATTGGTGGATTCGGCCAAAACTTTCCCAATTTTTAACCCTTTAATAATTTGGGTTTGACCCTATACTTTTCCCTCACAATTTTACCCAAATAATGTTCATTTTCAACTGGCCATAACTTCTCATCTTGGAGGAATTTTTCTAAGCAGGATATACCATTGGAAATGTATCAATGAGCTCCATGCTATTTGTAGGATATTTTGGGTAACATAATTTCATAAAAAACTTGAAAAAATTCAAGCACCCATATCTTCATGTAATGAGACCTTACTAAAGGTCTAGTTGTCATATTGCTTCACAAAGAGTCTTGCTTCTTCTTTTATCGTCAAGAATGGTCATGTTGTTGTTGTCCCATACATCTTCTTTTCCATCAATGAAAGCATTGTGTGAAATGAAATAAATCTATAAAAGGGTGCAATATATCATTCATTAATCTCATAAATGTAGCTAGTGCATTGCACAGGCCAAATAACATGCCTAACCACTCATACAAACCTTTCCTGGATTTGATGGAATCCTTCTAGATATCTTCTTATCTTGCTTGAACCTAAAAATATCCAAACTTAAATCCTGATTGGTGAAGTATTTCCCTTGCCGCAACTGATTAAGCATGTCATTTGTCATGGGCAAGGGGTGTTTTTTCTTGACCACAGTTTTATTTAACGCCATGTAATCTACACACATCTAGTGACCAGGTCTCATCCATATTTGGAACAATTCTTATGGGTGATTCACATGGTGATGTACTCAGTCGAATGACACCCTATTCTAGTAGCTGCTACAATTTATTCTTCACCTCACTTACTTTTATAACAAACTACCTGTACAACCTAATGTTTGGTAATGGAGACTTTTGTAATATCTAGATCTTATTCTCCACTTCCCTCTTAGGTGGAAGTGCTTTTGGATCATGGAGCACATCACTATATGCATATACAAAATATTTTGGTTGTTGTTTTTGTTTCTTAGTACAATCCTCCATAGGTGATTTGTCTCAAGTACCGATTGATTTTCTCTTAAAAATAATAAAAAATATTTCTTGCTAGAACTAATCAATTTCTTGGCTTGGTTGGCACTTACTAGCAAAATTTTGGACATGCCCTTATGCATGTTGATGGTGAATGATTTTCCATCCTTGAAGAGATGGTAATAATTCGCTCTCTACATGAATTTTGCATCCCGCATGTACATATAGGGACTTCCAAGAACCACTCCACATACATTAAGGGGAACTGCATCGAATTTTACTTCATCAATAAAATCAACATCGATAGAAAATTTGATTTTATATTATTTGATTATTTCTATATCCTTAGTTACCCTTCCTAATGGATATGGGTTTGGATGATCACAAACTTCAAATCCAAATTTGTTGAGAATCCCTTATAAAATGATATTTTCCTATGATCCAAAGTCGAACATAACATCAATATTTGTTTTCTTGGCTTGTGTTTTTATATGGAAGAGTGAGGTCTTTTCATTATCTTCATGTTATTGAAGGCTACTCAGATTCACCTCCTTTTTCATAGATGTACGATTTATCTTCTCATCCATGTCCAGTCTGCTTTCAACTTAGTTTATTGAACCATTGGCGATGAGGTTCTCCTTCTTTGCATTTTTCTTTTTGTTCTTCAAGTTAAGCACTGGATGTAACTTCAAGTACTTCTCCTCTATATGACCATCAATATTCTAGTGGTTGTTGGTAGTATTTTGTGGTTATTTTCCTTTTATCCTTTCCCCATTTTGACTTCTCCTACTCCTTAAAAGTATCCTAGTGCTCCTTCTGTTTCAACCCACTTGATTTCCCTTTCTTTTAGCCTTTGTTCTCCAATTATTGTGCATACACACAAGCCTCATCCCTTGATCTAGGTTTGAATAACATCACATGATTCCATAGATGGTTGTGTAGACCCCCCAGATACTTGAGGAGTGTATTTAGGTTCTTTAGGGAGATACCCAACATTATGGCCATCTTTCTAAAATTTGTGGTGTACTAATGTACACTTTGCCCATGTTTTTGCTTAAAGCAATGCCACTGTATCCACCGGTCCTCTACATACCCAATGAGGTAAAATTGTGACTTTACGAGGGTTTTGAAATCCTCTCACTTAATCGTTCGAGGATATTCCTCCAACCTCAATGTATCCATGTGGATTTCTCACCAAGTCAGGGAATGGACCTCTAATATCAGTCGATCAAACAAAATACTTTGTTCTTCCTCTATATAATGGACACTAAAATAAACTTGCAATTGTTGCAACTAGTGATTTAGCTTCAGAGCATCAATATCACCTTGGTACGACTTGATGTAGACCTTCTCTTCCACTTTAAATAAGGAATATGAATGGTTCATGACACTCAAACTAGGTTAATATTTTTTGGATTCTTTCTTCAACTCCTTCTTCGTTTCTACTCGATTCCCTAATCTCCCCTATGATTGAACCTATCCATTAAAGCCTCCATCTTCTTTTAATGGTAGTATCTTATTATTTAGGTCCACCATGAGGAGGCTCACATTGCAGTTTATATCTGCAACTTGTGCTTCCAACCACACAAACATCTCCCTTATAGGATCATGAGGGTTATCCATAGATTCATCAGGCATGACTAGGGTTTTGTACTTAACTAATATAGATCCCATGAAAATCCCCATAATTTACCCAAAGAAACCTACTATCATATAAATATGATTTTCAAACTATCAAGGATACTCCACTGGATAGTTCATCACAACAGATTTGATAAAATTATGCTTAAAAATTGAATGTACACTATGAGGGGTTTTTCTCCTTAGATTTCTAGATTTGTAAATTATTGTTTATTGCTATGCGTGAAGATTATAATTATGCAAAAATAATAGAATAAAATGATAAAAAATTAAAAACCACAAATGACACAAGATATATCGTTGGGAACCATTTTGGTAGAAAACCCTACTAGAAGGTGAGGTTGCTCTGTTCTCTTTGTTTGATTGGAAAATAGATGCAATTACAAATAAGTCAGGCCCGTAGATCATGGGCTTCTACAACGCAATTTTTTATTTTTTTTAATTTTTTTTTTTTTTTATGTTTTCTCTCTTCCTGTGATCTCATCTACTTTTCTCATATATGGAACAAAATGTAGTCAAATAGAATGGAACCCCTTTACCTCCTAGTGGCCCAATTATAACACAATCGGATAGCATACTAGTGGTTAGGTTTGAATCCTTAAACTATCAAATAGAGTTACAATATTGACTCTTCTAAATTTTTATTCATCATTATCATGTGGCTAGCCCTTTTTCCTTGGATAATGGAGGCTGAAATGACATCCTCTTGAATTATAGTGGTCAAAATAGGACAGTCAATTTCTGAGTGGCATAACTTTTTCATATGGACTATGTTTGAGGAAATTATTTTGTCATTAGAAAGGATTATATGTGTAGAATATAAAAAAAGGGTTGCTACACTAAAGTAGTGAAGTTTTACCCCCCATAAATGTTTTTTTATGCCTCAAACTATACCCAAACATTTCAGATCCTAATTTGCCAAATTAGGTCCAACGAGTAAAAAAAGGTCCTTTAAGTTATCTCTTCTACTTTTTGCACTATGAGAGTATCAATATGGATGAAAAACAATATAATGATCCAATCGAAATCACCATAATGCTGAGAATAGAAATTAGGGTTTAGAATTGTCCACTTAAACTACTTTTCCTTTCTAGGAATTTTTTATTAAAAAAAGTCAAAATTGTAATTTTTTCAAGCTGGTGTAGTTTTTGGGGTGTTTTATGCATTGAAAATTCCCTTATTAGGTGTAAAAAGTGTTATTTCCTCAATGGGTCAAAATCAATGTTTGTCCCAAAAGTTTCTAGATGTTTAGTGGAAGTGGAAAATGATGTGAAACGGTGAAAAACATGTTTTTCGATTGTGTATTTCAATAAAATAGTGTAAATATGACAAGTATTTTTAAGTGATAACATTAAGAACACTAAGATTTAATGGTTTATGAGTGGTTTTATTATTGATGATAAAGTTTGCATTTGATGGTTCTTAGCTGGAAGTTTTAAAGTTGCATTCTAGTTCTATCTGCATCTAACCATCTTCTTATTGTTTTATCATGTGTAAGTTATCCTTGAGAATATTCAAGATCTCTTGTGCTAACTAAAATTGATATTTAACTTCTTGACCTCTAAAACTATGTGGAACATTAGTCCTTATAAAATAAGATCACTAATGCTAGGTACGTGCTTTGTTATATTCTTGCATCTTGAATCAAATTCTCAATTCTTATATTTTGTAGGTAAGGGTATCCATAGAATCTAATATTTGGTGGATTGATTTTTGACCTAAGAATCACTTGTATCTCAAGTGGAATTAATTTTGGTTTATTAAGTAATTTACAATGTCATTGATGTATATATTGTGACATTGGATTCGATTTCTAGGTCCTTCACGTTCATGGATAACATATCATCTTGCAATAATATTAGTCCCTTCCTTTTTAGGTGACTTCTCCATTCGATGTGAACTAATGATTTGTAGAGCTAAAGGGGTTGTTGGGTCAATTTACAATGCAAATTAACACAAGTATTTAATTATCAATCCAGGTTTGTAGAACTTAGATGCATGTCTAAAGTATAAGGATATCAACTATAATAATATTTAGAAGACAAGTTAGGGAAACTGAAGGAAATGCAATTATAACCTAAATTATAAATTCTTATTACAAATATAAAGTTTAACTAAATAATTTCTAATTCAATATGTAATAAGCAGGAGAAGTGGCTCCTAACTTAGGAGAACCAAATTGACCTTCTTCTATAATACTACTTCATGGACAAAAATCAAAACCACTAATGAACAATAGATAAAGATGCATAAAATAATAATATAAGAGGCTCTTAACAAAGGAGGTCCTTACTTTTCATAATTATAAGTTCGTTCATCATTAATGCCATTGTTAGAAAACTGGAAATTCAAAAAATCACTTAAAAGCAAGAAAGATGAATTATAGTTTCTAATCTTTGATCCGATACAAGTAGAGTTTAACTTAAACACTCGTTTGACCCTTCATATGAATATTAGAGTTAATATTAAAATTCATCAACAATCATAACATGTCATTATACATCTAATTAACTGATTAAACATGAAACAAAACTAGTTCAGGAAATTGCAACTAAATTAACCAGAAAGTGCACTTAGCTCGGTATGGGGGCCTTCCACCCTTGCATCGCACACAGAAAGTACTTCTTAGATACTAAAACTCAATCGAGAATTTTCCATATAGAACAGAACAAAGGAAGATGGAACTAGTCTCTTTGATTAACTGACAAAGTTCAGAAATCTCAAAATGAAGTTATACAAATTCTACATGTCCATGCCTTCAATGTTCTTGACTTAAATAGAGAAATATGAAACAAAATTAACCAAAATGTCTCTAAAATCTATGTCTATCCTTATCCTATCTATATAGGTCGAGTTCATCCATCCAATAACTCAAAATATGGAAAATCCCATAAAATCCTAAATTTGGTCCTATTTGACCAACTTTGACTGGGCCTGTTTGAGCTCGGTTTGACCAAACCAATAGGTACACGTCCATTCTTAGTTCCCAAGATTTCTAAAAATGTGCTCAGTTCGTGTCCATGTGTCCTGCAAGTATGACATCAATGAAGCCATTACTGGAATTTTTAGTCTTGTCCAAAAATGCACTTAAAATCCATTTTTTGTAAAAACATCTAAAAATTGCAAAACATAATTTATATACTTGAATATGCATAAATTGAACAAAATAAGGTGTATATGGATGGTATATGGTTGAAAATGATGGAAATTAGGTATATTTTAATAAGAAAAATTTGATCAAAATCGAGGGCCAACATCTCCCACTTGCTGATGTTCAAGCATGTCCTCATGCTTGCCTCCTTTGTTTATTTGATATTCTATCCCTATATCTTGACTGACCTGTTGATGTACCTATGGCTCTGACCCCTGAAGATGAAGCTTCCTATTGAGCTACTTGTAAAATGATATCTATGCCTTCAAATTTTAAAATCAAAACCATACTTGTTTCAAAAATCAAATTTTAACCTTCTCTGCCTTTATTTAACACCATACTTGCAAATCAAATCTTATTCTTCCTTCAGAGATCCTTAAATCTTGAAATAAGAAATCTTCTTTGTTTGTTTTTTTTTAATCGATTTTGAGAAATACTACTCTCTGTCATTGAAAATCAAAATTTATTTTTAAAAATGAATCTCTGTTCTTCAAAATCAATTTTGGTAAAACAATTTTTGACTTGGAGAAATCAAAGTTGGAAAAGATTTTATGACCTGGAGAAATCGAAATTGGAGATAGGAATGAAACTAACCCATAGGTTGATTACAATTTTGCTCAGCTATATAATCCTCCTCAAAGTATAAATTGGATAAATAATAATCAACCTTCTTTGCCTTCTTCAGAAATAAAAAATCGAATTCTAGAAATAAACCTGAAAAATTTCTTTCAACTTTACCTTCTCTGCTTCCTCAAGGATTGAAATCTATTTTCCTCTATCTCCTCAGAATTTGAAATTGAAATCTGGAAATGATTAATTAACCTTATGCTCTTTCAGAAATTGAAATCGATTTCTTCCCCATGTTGGGCACGAAATCCCCCCACAGCTTGTTTTGGGGGTTAAAGCCCAAGTTTTGGTCAAAGGTTTTGTAAGACTCTGCGAATTGTGGGCACGGAGTGCGAAGTATAGGTTAAGTCATAGGATTGTCCACCCTAAAGTATTGTAATATAATGTAAAGTCATATCGGCCTACCCATGGTCCATGGACCATGGGATTATATAAATGGAGCGAGGCTCTAAGTTGTAAAGATAGCTAAGAGGGAATGAGCAAAGTAGATAGAGAATACGAATGGTTCAAGAATAGAGCAAGAGTCTAAGTGTATTGGGTCGTAGTAGTAGAAAGAGGCTCTACAACTAAGTGCACGAGGCCTAGTAGAGTCCATAGCTAAGTGCATGGACCACTGCAGCTGAGTGTGTAGGGTGGTGTCGAATCTGTAATTTGGATCGAAGAAAATTAAAGAGAAATTGATTCCTATTTTTGTGTATCTACTATGCATTGCCTTCTTTATGTTTATACTGTTTTAATTATCACGCGCACTGATATGATTGCTGAATATGCTGTAATAATCATCAGTCTTACATAAACAAGTTAAGTAATCGGGTAATAACAATTTAAATAGCAAGGAACTTGGCTATTATACAGGTTGCGCCCCGAGTAGGGTTGTGCGGAAGCAACATTGCAGGGTGTGAAGGGACAATGAGTGTGCATAGCGACGTGCACGCTGGGTCAAACCGCGGACCTCTAGAAGCTCATCAAACATCCGTAGGGTGTGGAAACCTAGTTCTAGCACCCTCCCATAGGACTTTGGGTGAGACCTCAGTCCGCGCTCCATGGACTATTGCCAAAAGGGCCAGTAGTACCAAATTTGCTTGGCTAAATCACCTCCAAACCTAGGTCAGGCCCATACAAGCCAACAAATGGTTCCGTTGCTGGGACTGAGATCTGCATAAAGGATGTCTGATGTTGTGTCACTGGAATCCAACAAAGAAAGACATTGAAGAGTGGTTGTACAAGAAGATTTACAAGTTCACGGTGCAGGAAAATAGAAATCAGTGAGTATCTAAGGAACAATGGTTGGAGCACTACTTGTATATAGAAATCCATGAAATTTTCTTTGCATCCTTTCCTTCTCAGCTATATGAGTGGATTGCGAAGTTTGCAGATAGCCAGGGAAGGTGTAGGCTTGACAAACCAATAGTATGGACTCTGGAATTAGTGCACAGACTAGAAGCATCAGGGGAGAAGATTGCATGAGCTATGGACCATTGGCTCAGCCAAATAATAGGAGGATTTATCACTAAGTTCATGGTAGACACGACCATCAGCTACAGTGAGGCGGAGCGACGTTTCCTCAAGGGGCCGCGAGGTAAGTATATTAAATCTTTGAACACTTGGATTAAGATGCTATTATGTGAAAAGCAGGTTATGCAAATAAATTAATGTTTGGGACTATGCGAAGCGGGAAGATCTATAGAAGCGGAAGTAGTGAAGAGTTGGAAACCAGTCCCTTAATTTCACCCTCATGAGAAAGTGAGGAAGAGCTTGCGAAAGTCTCTCCGAGAAGTGTGGTTAGTCTAATAAGGCAACGTATTCTGTCTTACCACCTCCACCCACACTGCCACCCATCTCACCCTCCTCACCTCCATCTCCCCCCACCCCACCTCTGCCACCACCACAGTTCAGTATGGCAAGTGCGATCAAACTACGAGTGTTCAGAGGAGTGGGGAATGAAAATCCAGACCAATTCTAGTTTGTGGTAAGAGTAGTATGGGAAGCACAAGGCATCATGGATGACAATATTAAAAAGGCTACGTTGGTGAGCACACTTCAGGATCACGCATTAACCTGGTATATCAAGCATTCTAATGACCACCCAAATGCAAGAATCGCAGAGATCTAGGCCACGTTGAATAGGGAATTTAGTAGGCCAAAATAAGAAACACAATCAATCATTGGGTTTAAGGAGATCACGATGCTGCCGGGCGAGACCCCTTGGGATCTAGACCAAAGGCTGAAGAGTAAAATTCATGAAGCCAATATGACGTTGACATATGGATAACATCGCCCGTGATTTGCGGCCTCACTTATGCCACACTTAAGGATGGTGCTTTCACAACAAAAAATTTCCACCCAGGCCGAAGTTTTGGAGATGGCAATGAGATTACATGATACCCCTATACAAGAGCTTGGGTTGGGAGTCCAAAAAATACATATGCAACTGCAAAATCTGTGTCTGGAAATGTAAAGTTTGAAATAGGATAGGACACCTCAGCTGGAGGTGCGTGAGGAAGTATGGTGCATAAAATGCAAAAGCCAAGGGAACGATAAGGACCATTGTCTAGTGTTTGCAAACTACTTGGCAGGAGGAGGGTCGATGCTGTTAAGACCGAAGGCACAGGCAGGGCTGAGCGTGGCATCTACACTATGGTGCACAATCTGCCAGATAGGAGGAAAACACACTACAGACAATTGTCATATGTTGCAGAAGTATACGCAGACGTCCCAACAATTGTTTTGTAATTTCTGCAGATCGGTAGGCCATGATGAATGCACCTACGAATGCTATGAACTAATGATGGATTAGGCTTCTGCCTATAGGGCGTAGACCAAAACATGAGCCATCGGCCCAAATCCAGGGCTGGCATGCATTGGATTTGAGGGGTGCGGTTAAGGTCGAGGCGGAATGGGACTAGGAAGGGGTCGCAGTCAACTAATTTGTGACAATTGCGGGGTGCCAGGGGACTATGCCCACAATTTTACAAACCCAACAAGAATATCACATCGCTATTGTACTTAGTTTGATCACGAGGTAGAAGATTTCCCTTTGTTGATAGGGAGGATGCACGAAAAGGGGGTACTCTAGCCCCCTCCAACTTCGAATTTACAGATGATGAGGTCTAAGCCGCGCAAAGAAGACCTGAATGTAAACATGATGCTCAAGAGCGGTATGACCACGAGAGATGATAAAGGGAAGTAGAAAAAAGAAAGTGCATGGGTTTGCAAGGCTTCTACAAAGGAACCTGAGTTTGATTTAGAACACGTGAAGGAGACATTCATGGAAGCTAAGATGAGCTTCACAGAGGTCTCCACTTCAGTTAATAAGCGTCAACTAGAACCAGGGATGGATCCTTCAATACTCACTACCTTTCTAGAGACATGCATGAAAATGTTGCATGACAACAAGGTATTCAAAGAACTACAAGAACTTATCACTAGGTGCATGGTGTCAGGAGAACCGTGCGTGGTCCAGAAACTTGGAAAGCATGCATTGTGCACAGGAATGGAAATGAGGTTGACTGCAAAAATCATCAAGTATGAAATAGATCAGGTAATCCTGAATCTGGGTTCGGATGCGACTATACTACCAGCGAAAACATGGGAACGCATGGGTAGACCCATGTTATAATGGTCCCCTATTCAGTTAGGAATGGTGAACCAACAGAAGATTTTTCCCATGGGAAGATTGCAAGGGGTAACAGTCGATATTGAAGGTGCGAGCATGCAGGTGGATTTTGAAGTGATAGAGATTGTCGATGAAAGTAATCCCTATCCCGCACTACTAGGAATAGACTGGGCCACCGATATGAACGGAGTCATAAATCTGAAGAAGCACAAAATGATCTTTGAGAAAAAGTCACTATGTGTAGTAGTACCATTAGATCCAGCTGAAGGAGTGCGATACAATGAACTAGTGAGCGATGATGATAGTGATGACGATCTCGATTGTATTTACAAGATAATTGCGTGAGAACAAGATTGAGTGAATCCAACTACAGATGGAATAATTTCATGGGAGCATGAAAGCTCCTACACTTCAGATTCAGATGAAGAGATAGAGCAATGGCAGAATCAGTTGCACAAAGTAACAACTTTGAATTGAAACATGATGATCAAATTGTTGCGTTGCATGACAACAGAGGCAAGGGTGCTGCTGACATATGATGGATTGTTAGTGGTGGATGAATTCCTGAGAAAATTTGAAATCACAGTACTAGAACAGTAGCGATTTGATGCACTGAAGTGGCCATTACGTGTCACACCCGCACAATGGTGGGGTATGCATCAAGGAAATATTGAGGACTGGTGCAGATGTAGAAGGATGATGCACCTACGTTTTGGAAAACCCTAGCTCCAAAAGAAATCCAATCAGCAGGGGCGGAACAATGTGCATACCCACCTTTCCCGATGGGTAGAGACATATGCTATACATCTCACACAAGCACACACCACCCCCAGAATAGAGAATTGGAACAAACCGCAATAGCAGGAAAGGTGACGCGCACTACCAATTTTCCGTGATGAAGAATTTGATATGGTATGCGGAGTACTGAACAAAGTTCACCAGTGAGACGAACTAATTGGGACTTATGCATGCCAGTGGTTCAATAAGCCTATAGGACCATGTTCAAAACCCTGAATGCAGAGACATTTCCAAAGGTGTGGAATAGAGTAGAGACCATAAGTTTTGAAGAAAATACAAAAAGGAATCCATACGTAATGACTCCCATAGTTGTGACAGTGCGCAACGGCAAGGAGGAAGAAATCACACATCTACGCGAAGACAAACATATAAGGATTTAAGAAGCCATCTGGTGAGGGAACATTAGACTTCATGAACTCTAAAAGGACCTGGTACGATTGAGGAAGAAAAGAATTTGGGTGGATGCTGAGATCAAGAGGCCAGAAAACAAAATCACGCAAGCATGTCTCGTCAATAAACTAAGGATGACAAAGAAAGATATGGATAATCATACCACTACATTAGAAGATTGTCATCGAGATTTTATGACTTTGCTACCATGGCTACGACCACACCTTACCAAACGCAGTAACTAGGGGAGTGCACTACATACAATAGAAGGTGCGGCGTCGGTGCTCTTGAAGGTAATTGAGGAGTTTCTGTGGACTATACTGGAAGGTGAGTTGAAGTTTATCACAGGAGGTGTGACCACCTGACTAGACATAGGGAGCACAGTCTCAGTGCTCCAAATAGTTGAAAGAGAGCGCAGGACTCTAAAAGAGCTTGTTTGGGAGGTGCACAATGAGGGAAGTGCACGCAAAATCAACATGTCATGATGGTCACGACTGCACACAGGAGTCTGCGCTGCCATGCAGGTAAGCTAGGAAGTGACCATTTGTGTCACTATTCATGACGAGATGTCTGATTTAAGGCAAAAGGGACTGGACAGCGAGAATTTAAGACATGAATTAAGGGCAAGATTTGGGGAAATCTACCACCAAGAAAGAATTGATGGCCTAAAATTGGGGGCAATGGTCGAATTTGAATTCAAAGGTGCTATAAAACTCCTGGGGCTAACCACGAGACAACACTTGGTCATTTGAGATTTGAGCAATTTTTTAGAGCATAGAGTATTAAGAACTGAGCTATATTTGAGCCCCGAAGTTCCCAAATGACCACAGACAACTCAAACAAGATGACGACTACCAGGAGAGGTTTGGGCTCTGCAGAAGGAACCATCGATGAGGCCACGGAGAACCCAACAGTACATGATGTTCTTAGAGACACTAGGGTCATGGAGAAAATTATGAAATCACTTCAAATGCCAAGGCCCAAGAAAGATAAGCAGACAGTGGGACCAGTTCGCATGTCCCCGAGGAATCTGCGGTTTGGCAAACTCTTAATGGAAGAAAAGGGCAAGGTTGTCACCATTGAGACAGATGACGAGGAGGAGGACCTAAAATCTCTCATTGATGAGATAGAGGTAGCAAAAGACATGGAAGATGACATCTAGCCAGTGTGCTTTGCAGCAAAATTACCCGAGTACGTCCCTCCACAGAAAGGGAAAGCTAAGATACCAAAGGACCTAGATGCCACTAAGAGCGCACTCTAGACCCTGCTCCTCACTGATGGAATTGTATTCGAGGGCTCGCACCTGGGTCGTGTGCCCACAATGAAGTTTGAAGATTGGGATCTCGCGTACAGTGAAAATTTCCCACACTTGGAGACGGAAAGCCTCATGAAGCAAAGCACGAAGGGGCCAGTCACAACACTAGAGCTGCGAAAATGGCTGCGCGGTGTGGAGAAGGCTGGATTACTTCATCTGCTATGGATTCCACACTTTCACCATGTGACTATCACTATTTTTGTCATTAGGAAGTTTCTTTGCTTGGTGCACGATGGGTACTTATGGCTGGAGGAGCATATTCCCATCATGGAAAGTCTCATCCATATTATATCCCGCTCCCCTGTAAGGGAAAGGACCCCGTGGAGATAGAAGGAAAAAGTGGAGATTTGGTGCTCACAGAGGCCATGAAGAAAAAATACAAACTTGAGAAGAAAAAGAGGGGTTATGCAATCAACAACATCAAATATAAAGCAGTGCGCATAGCCACCCAACTTCTGCCCAGGAAGGTAATGATAAAATGTCATGGCGATGAGGTACTAGTGCTGGTAGTTGCGCTGGTTGAACAATGTGCAAAGGGGGTCCAATTTAACTGGGCCAAGTTTCTCTACAAGGAGTTCTTGATCAACTACAAGGAAGCCCAGAAGCAGGGAAAGACCTTCCACTACACGTGGCTGCGCTTGTCCATTTTATTGGTAACAGGGGAACTACCCAAGGACAGTCAATTCCCCAGCATTGAACAGGACCTACTGGAGGCCATAGAGTACGCGTCACTCTAGGCCACCAAGGACATAAAGTGGATTCGCGAGACAAATATCTTCTGGGTGCTCATGGAGGTGAGCATCCAGTTGTGGATTAATAGAGAGTCGCACCTGTCCCCCACAATGTGCAATAGTCTTAGGAGCTTTGCAAACTTCAAGGTAGACATGCACAATGTTTACATCAAGGCGTATAAGGATCCAACACAGTAATGGACAAAGATCCCCTTCATTTCCATTGATGATGCAATATATTCAGTGCTAGAATCATGGCCCCCCAAGTGGCGTGCCCTGAATTTGGCAGAGTTGGATAGAATGACAACACAAAAGCAAAAGGATGAAGCCAAGTTGTGGGTCACGAAGTTGACTGAGAAAAGGCGCAATGAAAAGGTGGCCGCGAAGGTAAGGGCTATCTGCGAGGCAGCAAGGGCAGCCGTAGAGCAAGCAAAGGCCACCGAAGAAGTAGCAGCAATGCAGGCAACAGGGGCCACCACAAAGTAGGACGAGGAGGGCTAGGACTTGTCTACAGGACAGGAAGAAGAAGACACAGAAGAAGGCACAGACCCGAGCATGACTTCCACCTATCTGAAAAGGTCGCGCGTTACAGAGAGATCAGGTCCATGGAAAAAGGTCAAGGCATCCAAATTGGCCATCGACCTGATCACTTTAATAGAAGGTGACCTCTACGACATCGATGACACTGTTCATGAGGTCACCAAGGTAGCACCCAAGGAAGCCATGTCAGAGCAACAAATTGCATTGGGGGCCCTAAGGGTGTAGCTGTAGGAACTACAGGTGCAGCCCCCATAGGAAGGAACCACCACCTACAGCACAACAGGCACATTAGCAATGGAGCAGCTACTATGCACAAAGATGGCCAACACCATAGTGCTACCGAAATTGATCTAAAAATGGAGCACTTAGGCTTCTTGTCCAACTTACAAGAACCTGTCCCACTCCCAAAGCTTTAAATATTCCCAAGTCTTATTGATTAACCAATGTGGAATTAATAAGTGCTTGATATTAAGGTGTATGATGGTGCTTGTTTTCAACTGTTCAGGTGCTGTAAATTAATGTGATGAAATTGATATATAAATATATATAACAATAAATAATGCAGCAGTAAAACAAACACATAAGGCAAAAATTTAACTTGGAGTTCACCCAAAACTCTTCGGCTATGTCTCCTTGAGCTCTAGTCAACTTGACTAGGCTCTCTGGGATTATGGCAGGTCCGTTTACAAGCTCTTGGTTCAACTCCACTGTTTTACATAGGAACAATAGGCTCAGAACACCATCTCTCCCTCGCTCTTGAAGCTCTCATCTCTCGCTCTGGCTCTTAGCTCTGGCTCTTGGCTCTAGCTCTAGCTCTAGCTCTAGCTCTTTAGCTTTGACTTCTTTGGCTCTCTGCAATTTATAGCTTTCTGGTCTTTCACTTGAACTCTAAGTGACTCCCTTGGCTACTCTGCGCTTTAGCTTTTTCTTTTTGCATTGCTTGTTTTCATTCCCTTTGCTCAATTGAGCTCTCTCTCTCTCAATTTCCCTATCTTCTTGCTTTGGCTTAGGTTTTTTTTGCTCCTATCTCAGTGCTGCTTATTATCTTCTTTTTTTGTCATTCTATGGCTTTTAGCCAATCAGTGCTATATGTTCATTTTCCCTCTCGGGCTCTCTGGCTTCCAGCCTCTGTCCGCTCGAATCCCTCTTCTGAGCATTAGAAATCACTGCATAACATCTTTAGTGGAGGTGGCCACTTCTTCTGCAATAGAAAGGACCTTTGGGCCTTTGAAATCCCCCAGAATAGCATTCTCTGTTTACACAGAGAAAAATGCTAAAACACAGGAAAAATTGTTAATATGCTGTTTTTTCGGTCTTCAAATATTATGAATTCTACCTTATCTTTTATTGGGTCCGCCTTTTAAGTCACCATCACAAGTCGCATGGGTGCATTCCATGGTTTTCTTTTGTATTTTTAAAAATACATTAAACATTGCAAAATCCCATCGGAGGACCTTATGGCGGACGTGACGTATTATATATTTGCATTCATAAACCCGTTAGGTTTGGATATGTATCGCAAGTCACAATATCACGTGGACCCGAGGTAAGCCATATGGCGTGGCCTATGTTGACGCGATCCGCCGATGCCAATATTGGCAATCGTGATATCACTTTTCCCGGGGTCTCTCCTTTTCCTCGTGGCATCGTCGATTGCGATTTGCTGATATCGGCGATCACAACATCACTTGACTCAGTGGTCTCACCTTTTCCTCATGTCATGGCCACTGTCGATGCCGATCGGCTGATTTCAATGATCGGCACATCGCAATATCGCATTGCCCGGGACCTTTGCCTTGGGTATATACTGTATGCCTCTGATTCGACCCACTGATACGATCATCAGAGGTTGTTGATCGAGGGTGCCTTCCGCCTGACCTTAAGTCCTCCTCTTTCCCTCATGCGATGTGATTTTCCCTTATAAGGGTCTTTTGCCCATTTTTAAAGGATTTTTGCCTCTTTTTCCTAAAGAACAAGGCATATTCTTTATACAATAACTTTTGCATCCTAAGTCTATCTTTGCCCATTTGTGTTGCAATAGATTCAGAATGAAACGATCTTTGCAATGGGGCTAGTTCTAGGAACTTCCTTGGACTTTCATTTTTCCTCTGTGAGGAACACCTTGACTTAGGAATCTATCCAAAATCCATTTTGGATCATGCCTTCCCACTAAAAGAAATTTTGGTCTCCAAAAGATTGATATACTGATCTGAATAGTAAATGAGAGTGACTCACCCTCTTTTTTCAGCCTCCCTACACTTGCCTTGCATAGTGCCTCTGAACCAAAGTTTCTGACCACTTCCCTTCTTGGATGGGCTGGTCTTCCCGGGAAGAGTTGTCTTCCTCCTTGCCTTCCTGCAAAACTTCTGCTGAAATGGTCACAAAATGTAGTTTGAATTTCCTTGCCCTGATCATTGATCCAAGGTGGCTCAAACAAATGTGAAGTTCATATGCTCCACAAAACTTTCATTTGTAGCTTGAAAGACTGCCAACAACAACTGTTAACAACAACAGGCATACAGATAACAACTGGATGGAATAAACTCATTCTTCAACAAAAGAAACAGATTTCACATCTTGTGAACACCTCCATGTCTTGTATATGCATACAAATGATGGACTAGACAACAAGCCCACAAAACATGCCTTTAAAAACAAATTACCCTTCAAGTCAAGCATGTAGAAAAATACCATTAGGAATCTTTTCAAAAGATAAAACATTTCATCACTATCTCCATCTTGGAGGCCAAGTTAACTTCTTTCAAGTCAACATTACATGCATGTTTAAAGCAATCAGCCCTTCAAGTTAATTACACATACATGTTCAAAACAAGGAAAACATCAACATCCCTGTGTTGATGCACATCATGCTTATGCATACAATTTATCCTTTAGCATTCACTTAAGCACACTGTACTTTTGAAGCTGAAATGAAATATAATGTTGCAGCAACAAAGTGAGTCTCCCACTCAATCTTTTCCATTCACCATCTTGGTAGAAACCTACAACTTGCATCTCATCAACAAAGAAATGCAAATAGATGCATCAATAAACATGCAATCCTTAATTGGAAAATAACTCTAACCATTTCTTACCAATCCAGTTCAAAGTTTTTTCCTTTGTCTGCACATTAGTCTCAACATGTGAATCATTTTGAAACACATTATTCATGGAAACTTCCATTCCATTTCTGCCATATTCTCTTTCCACTTTCTTCAGCTTTGGTGGAAGCATTGTTGGATTCAAAGTCCAACACCTTTCAGCAAGATGCCCTTGCCTATGGCTGTAAGTGAAACACATGTACATCCTCTTGACATCATGATTTTCCTTGTCCAATGGACCTTTGGCTTTTTGCTTCTCTTCCTTCAAAAGTTTCCTATATGTGGCCATTCTCTTCCAACATCTAGAAACATGATGGTTATCCAAACCACAAAAGGAACATGCAATTATTTTCCCATGCTTTGCAAAATCAAAAGGGATGTGTTTAGAACTAGATTTATACCTACCTCTTTCACCTTTATTGCCTTCAAGAGGAGGTGAAACAAATGAAGAAGTGGCTCCCTTTGGAAAACCATCAATCTCTTCAAGGTTGTTAGAGTTTCCACAACTCTCTGGTTCAAGTGTGTACTTTTGTACACCTGCATCCTGCAAGTGATGTTTCAAGCTATTGCATTCCTCCTGAACATAATCTTCACACTCTGCATTGCAACCCCTCCTTTGAGCAGTTTCAATGGTCTTCATGGCAGCTTTGGAAGTCTCTACATAAGACTGTCCATAGCCAAGACCCAAATACTTAGGCCTTTCCTCAACCATTATTGGTTCAACAATACCTTGTGCATGCTTTCCCAAGCCCTTTCCTTCATAGCCCATCTTGGACATTAGCTTGGAACCTATGCCTCTAGTATGTTTTTCAAAAGAACCAATATAATATTTCTTAGGGGAATTTGAAGACAAACTGGAATGGTTTACCTCTTCTTCAAGCTGATACTTGACTAAGGCTTCTTGGGCAACAAAGAGCCGTGTCTCCAACTCATGCATCCCTTTCAGGTTCATATTTGCAATATGAAGTTGCCTCTCCATTTATTGCAATTTGTCAGAAAGTAACTACTTCTCTTCCTTCATGGAATTCAATTGCTCTCTAAGTATGCTTCTCTTCCTTCCATCCTCATACATTTCTCTCACCATATCCATCATGGTGGACAAGTCTTGCTTCATATCTTCATCAAAGAGTCTTGTGATGAAGAAAGAAGAATTCGAGGACTCACTTGTAGAAGTTGTCATTATACCAATGAACAAAATAACTTCAAACAAGATTCATAAAGTGTTTTATTAAGCAACCCTTTGCAACAAACCTCTTGTGCTTCAAGGATTGCTTTGAGGTCCTTTGGAATAGAAGAATGCCTTCAACCATTCTTCCTTCTTTTCCTTCCTGGACTGAGCTATCAAGAGCTTTCCCTTCACCTATGCAAACTCAGAAAATAGTTAGTCTACAACAAGCATACATCAATCAAACAATCAACCCTTGACTGCCCAAACAACTTTCAAACAAGCAATCTTTGCTCTGCCAATCAAGCATTCTGATATAACCTCCTTTGAAGGTGGTTTTAATCAAACTTAAGCTCTGATACCACCTGATCTGAAAATGGGGTACTTAGGCTTCTTGTCCAACTTACAAGAACCTCTCCCACTCCCAAAGCTTTAAATATTCCCAAGTCTTATTGATTAACCAATGCGGAATTAATAAGTGCTTGATATTAAGGTGTATGCTAGTATTTGTTTTAAACTGTTCAAGTGCTATAAATTAATGTGCTAAAACTGATATATAATACATATAACGATAAATAATGAAACAGTAAAACAAACACATCAGACATCAACTTAACTTGGAGTTCACCCAAAACTCTTGGGCTATGTCTCCTTGAGCTCTAGTTAACTTGACTAGGCCCTCTGGGATTATGGTAGGTCATTTTACAAGCTCTTGGCTCAACTCCATTGTTTTACATAGGAACAATGGGCTCAAAAAACCATCTCTTCTTAGCTCTTGAAGCTCTCGGCATTCTAGCTCTTAGCTTTCTAGCTCTCAGCTCTTGCTCTAGCTCTCGGCTCTGGCTCTTGGCTCTGGCTCTGGCTCTGGCTCTTCGACTCTGGCTTCTTTGGCTCTCTACAATTTACAGCTCTCTGTCCTTTCACCTGAACTCCAAGTGACTCCGTTGGCTGCTCTGCACTTCAGCTTGCATTGTGCGTTGCTTGTTTTTGTTCCCTTTACTTAGTTGAGCTCTCTCTCTCTCAATTGCCCTAGCTTCCTGCTTTGGCTTAGTTTTTTTTTTTCTTCTGTCTCAATGCTGCTTATTATCTTCATTTTTTGTCATTCTATGGCTTTTAGCCAATCGTTGCTGTCTATTCATTTTCCCTCTCGGGCTCTCTAGCTTCCGGCCTCTGTCCACTCGAATCCCTCTTCTGAGCATTAGCAATCGTTGCATAATGTCTTTAGGGGAGGTGGCCACCTGTTCTCAAAGGAAAGGACCTTCGGGCCTTTGAAATCCCCCAGAATAGCGTTCTTTATTTAGATAGAGAAAAACACTAAAACACAGGAAAAATGGTCAATCTACCATTTTTTTGGACTTCAAATATTGTGAATTCCGCCTTATATTTTATCGGGTTCGCCTTTTAAATCGCCATCACAAGTTGCATAGGTGCATTCTGTGGTTTTCTTTTGTATTTTTAAAAATACATTAAACATTGCAAAATCCCGTCAGAGGACCTTATGGTGGACTTGATGTATTATATATTTGCATTCATAAACCCATCGGGTCTAGATATGTATCACAAGTCACAATATCGTGTGGACGCAGGGTAAGCCATATGGCTGGCCTATGTCGACATGATCTGCCGATGCTGATATTGGCGATCACGATATCGCTTGGCCTGGGGTCTCACCTTTTCCTCGTGGCATCGGCAATTGTGATCCATCAATATCGGCGATCGCAACATCTCTCGGCATGGGGGTCCCACCTTTGCCTCGTGTCATGGCCACCGCCAATGCCGATCGACTGATTTTAGTGATTGGTATATCACAATATCACATCGTCCGGGACCTTTGCCTTGGGTATACACTGCCTGCCTCTGATTTGACCCGCCGATCTGATCATCGGAGGTCGCTAATTGGGGGTGCCTTCCACCCCCACCTTAAGTGCTCCTCTTTGCCTCATGCGATGTGATTTTCCCTTATAAGGGTCTTTTGCCCATTTTTAAAGGATTTTTGCCTCTTTTCCCAAAAAACAAGGCATCTTCTTTCCGCAATAACTTTTGCATTGTAAGTCTATTTTTTCCCATTCGAGTTGCAGTAGATTCATAATGAGATGATCTCTACATTGGGGCTAGTTCAAGGAACTTCCTTGGACTTTCATTTTTCCTCTGTGAGGAACACCTTGACTTAGGAATCTATCCGAAATCCATTTTGGATCAGAAAGGAGTGCTAACAACAGAGCATGAGGATGACAGAGCTGCGGTGAGCAGGATCAAGGGACTTGGCCCTAATTTGGATGCCCTTTCGCAAGACACATTGTATCAATTGTAGGATGGAATAATAGCAGAGCTCCATGCCACGGAGGGCTGTACGATCCAGGTGATGAGTGAGCAAAAAATCAACATTGAATAGCTTAGCCTGCAGCATGAAAAATTAGTGTCACAGAACCAACATATCGTGAAGACAATTGATGAAGCATGCCGATGAGTCCCAGAGTTGTCCATTGTCGTAGAACTACCAACAGAGATGTAGATCCACTATCTGGCAAGTGCAGTCAGAAGCGCGTGCGAGGAAACAACGCGCGTGCAGTTGCAGCTAAACCTCTAGATTGTTGAGCTACGACTGAAGGCGCAGCCTTCCACTCCTCTGGAAGTTAGATAGTAGCACGTTAGTGCGATTCAAACAGAACTAGAAAAAACTGGACGGGTAGTGCAGAACTGTACTAGTATGTTGAACCAAGCCTTTGACATCCTCACATCCTTGTAGGAGGACCCCAACATAAAATGACTAGAAACAGAGGCGTGCAAACTACAGGAGAAGTATGATAATTAAGGGGTACTGTGCAGAAAGTCATCCTCACCCAACCACTAGCAAAGATGCAGCAAGAAAGGGCACTAAAAGAGCAAGTGGATGTTGCCAGATAGAAAGAGGCACTTCTCAAGGCATGCATCCAGCCATGGATTGATGAGGTGTTCACTATTACGACAAATATTGAGGGAAATCTCACATAGATGCAGGGACTCTATGCGCTAAGGCAGGTAGAACATCCTCACAAAGAAACATTGGAAGAGTGCATGCAGCAGGTCTAGAAAACCACAGAATAGTGCGTCGTTGACCTCCGAGCAATACAGGACTAGTTGGAGGGGCTCCGCGCCAAGGTCGCTGCACTAATAGAGTGACTCGGGATGAGTCACGATGATTGTGTTGGGGGCCTGTTGGGCATGAAATTCCTGCATAGCATGTTTTAGGGCTTAAAGCCCAAGTTTTGGTCAAAGGTTATGTAAGACTCCACAAATTACAGGCATGAAGCGCGAAGTATAGGTTAAGTCATAGGGTTGTTGGCCCTAATGTATGGTAATATAATATAAAGTTAGGTCGGCCTACCCATGGTTCGCGAACCATGGGATTATATAAATAGAGTGAGGCTCTAATTTGTAAAGATAGCCAAGAGAGAATGAGTGAAGTATAGAGAGAATAAAAATGGTTTGATAATAGAGTAGGAGTCTAAGTGTATTTGGTCGTAGTAGTAGGAAGAGGCTCTGCAGTTGAGTGCATAGAGGCCTAGTAGAGTCCACAGTTGAGTGCGCAGACCCCTGCAGCTGAGTGCACAGGGCGGTATCGAGCCTGTAATCTGGATTGAAGAATAATAAAGAGAAGTTGATTCCTATTTATGTGTATCTGTTGTGCATTGCCTTCTTTACGTTTATACTATTTTAATTATCGCGTGCACCGATATGATTGTTGAATATGTTGTAATAATCATTAGTCTTACATAAACAAGTTAAGTAATTAGGTAATAATATATTAAATAGAAAGGAACTTGGGTATTATATGGGTTGTGCCCTGAGTAGGGCTGAGGAGAAGCAACACCGCAGGGTGCGAAGGGATAGTGAGTGCCCATAGCGACATGCGCGCAAGGTCAAATTTCGGACATCCAGAAGCTCATCAGAGATCCCCAAGGTGTAGAAACCTGGTTCTAGCATCCTCCCATACTACTTTGGGTGAGACCTCATTCTGAGCTCTGTGGAATGTTGCCGAAAAGGCCAGTAGTACCGTGATTTGCTTGGATAAATCACCTCTGAACCTAGGTCAGGCCCATACAAGCCAACATCCCATATTTTAGAACTTGAAATCAGATCTGGAGATGAGTAATTAACTCTCTATTCTTCCATAAATCGAAATTGATTTGTTCCCTGTATTTTAAGAATTGGGAATCGAAATGCCTAAACTAACCACTAGATGCTCTGTTTGTTTGAAAATTGAATTTTGGGAATGAACAAGCTTTCATTATCTCAGAAATTGAATTAACCATTACATACAACTATTTGTTTGGAAATCGATTTCTAAAAAAACATTCTACAGGTATTTGTTATTTCAACATTTCTTTTTAATAGCACCACCACTCACTTCATATTTAAAAGAAACTGATGTTTCTTTTAATACCTTTTCTCGGAAATCAAAATCTAGAGCTGGAGAAATCGAATACTTGAGAATTCTCAAATTAATCACTGGATGCACTCATTTATTCACTACCTATTCAGAAATTGATTTTTAGAAGGAAACCAATTTTTTGGGTGCTTCTGCAATGACCCTATGCATTTCAAACTTTAACTGGAATTGTTTCACACACTTGTCGCTTGAAAGTAGATCTTTGATGCCACTACACAGTGGAAACTAAAACTGCCACCAACATTTGCCTGGCTAAAAGTATATCACATTACCAGTGGAGGTTTTTACACTGCCAGTTATTTAAATGCAAATCTTAAACTTCGGATATCATAAAAAAATCGAACTGATTGCATTTCATTCCTATTCAAACTCAACTTGTTGTCTCTGTGAATTTCACAGGATTTGAAAGGAGATTTCAATGTTGGCAGGGTTATCATTAATGTAACATAACGTTATCTTCTGAATCTTTATCGAGATTTTTGGCATTAAAACCTATGCATTCCCTAAACAAATAATTCTTTGTTTTTTTTCATTTTATAGTGTTACATTCTCTACCTGAACTGTGGTGTGATTTGTCTGCCAAATTCTTTGCATGAAGGCACTAACCAGTTGCCTCTCTGCGTAGATTTAATTTCTCCCCTGACTTAACATTTTTCTCTTTTTGGAAAAATGGGTGCACTCGAGAAGCTGCAGGAAGCTCCAATTTGTATGCCATAGTACCAATCTTTTGCAACACGTTGTACGAACCATAATACTTTGGTGATAATTTATTATCCTTCTTAGCTTGCTTGAGGGACATTTGTTTATATGGTTGTAACCGTAGGAATACCCTGTCACCTACATCAAAACTTCTTTCGCTGTAATGTTGATCTGCCTATTGGTTCATTCTATTCTGTGCCAACGTGAGGTTATCCTTTAAGAGTTGGAGAAGTTGTTGTTGATGCTCAATGTGATGTTCCATTGCTTGAACCTTAGAATTTTCTATTAAATATGATGTGATGGATGGTAGCTGATATCCATAAAGTGCCATAAATGAGGTCATTTTTGTTGTAGTATGGAAGGAAGTGTTATACCACCATTCAGCCAAAGGAAACCATTTTACCCATTGTGTCTGTTTATCAGATACAAAGCAACGAAGATATCCTTCCAAACATTTGTTTACTATCTTAGTTTGCCCATTAGATTGAGGATGATAAGATGAGCCATGAGCTAACTGAGTACCAAGACAAGAAAATAATTCTGTCCAAAAATTTCCAATGAAAATGGGATCTCTGTCACTTACAATAATTTTTGGGTTTCCATGTAGCTTTTGAATTGTTTCCATAAATGTAGTAGAAACTATACTTTCTTTAAATGGATGTGATAATGCACAAAAGTGTGAATACTTAGTAAGTCTGTCAACTACCACCATGATGATAGTCTTTCCTTCAAACTTGGGTAAACTTTTTATAAAATCCATTGAAACCTCCTCCCAACATTGGCTTGGAATGGATAAAGGTTGTAATAGACCTAGGGTCTTAATTGTTTCAACTTTATTTTGTTGG
>APFE031466175.1:69512-97124 GCA_000404065.3 Pinus taeda | reverse complement strand
TGTGACCCACTTTTGTTGCTCTTCGGAGGATAATCTTTGTTCTAAAAAGTATTTAAGGCTATCATGATCCGTTTTTACCTTGAAGTGTATTCCCATTAGGTAGGGTGGCCATTTCCTAAGTGCATGGAGTATTGCCAACATTTCCTTCTCATAAATAGCTTTGCTTAAAAACTTTCCCTTGATTGGACGACTTTCAAAAGCAATGGGTCCTTCATATTGCATTAGAACAACACCAAATCCATTTCCTAAAGCATCACATTCCACAATAAAGGTTTTCATGAAGTCCGGTGTAGCTAAGACCGGTGCTTGGAACATTGCCTCTTTAAGATGTTCGAAGGTCTTTGTTGCTTCCAGAGTCCATGAAAATGCATATTTCTTCAATAATTTTGTTAGAGGTGCTGCTATTCTCCCATAATTCTTAACAAACTTGCGATAATACCCTGTCAACCTGAGAAATCCTCACAGATGCTTTATGGATGTGGGGATTTTCCATCCCTTAATGGCTTTAATTTTGCTACGATCTACCTTAACACCTTCATGAGATACAATATGACCCAGATATTCCACCTCTTGTACTCCAAAGAAACATTTGGAGCTTTTTGTATATAATTGTTTCTCCTTCAATAGTTTGAGCACCCCGTCAACATGTTCAACATGATCCTTCCAAGACTTTCTATAGATTAGTATATCATCAAAAAATACTGACACAAATTTTCTAACAAAGGGTTTGAAAATGGAATTCATCAAACCTTGAAATGTAGAAGGTGCATTGGTAAGGCCAAAAGACATGACCAAAAATTCATAATGACCCTCAAGAGTTCTAAATGTTGTTTCTGGAATGTCTTCAATCTTCATTCTGATTTGATGATATTCTGAACGAAGATCCAACTTGGTGAAGTATATTGATCCATGCAATTCATCTAATAATTCATCAATGACAGGAATGAGAAATTTATCTTTAATAGTGAGCTTGTTGAGCTCCCTATAATCTAGACACATGTGCCAATATCAATCCTTCTTGTGCACCAATACTACTGGAGCAGAGAAAGAACTTTGACTAGGTTGAATTATACCAGCCTCTAGCATTTCTACAACCATACATTCAATTTAATTCTTTTGGGCATAGGGATATCTATACGGCCTGATGTTTAGAGGAGCACTTCCTGGAATCAAATGAATAGTGTGATCATGATCACGAATAGGTGGGAGACCTTTGGGAGTCTCAAATACCTTGGAATGATTGTCCAAGACTTTTTGGAGACCTGGAGAAATGGATGATTTCGATGTGGAAACATCTAGTGAATATAATTATGCAATTACACCTCGTTGTTACTTCTTTACAAGCTTTGTCATACCGTTAGAGCTGATTATATTTCCCGGTTTCCTTGCAATACCCCTTAATTCAACTTCCTTTCCTTCTGTAGAAAATTTCATGAAAAGTTCTTGAAAATTAAAAGCTATTGTTCCCAAGGATTGTAGCCATTGGACTCCTAGTACAACATCAGCACCACCCATTGGATTGTAAAGAGCATTGGGCTATTGCAATCATTTTTCTCCCCGTTTATCTTGATATTATGGCACTTTCTAGAGCAATTTATGGTTCCTCCACTTGCAACCATCACTTGACACTCTGGTGCTGGATATAAGAAGCAATTCAATTCTTTGGCTATCTTACAATGAAAAAAATTGTGGGTACTTCCTGAATCAATCAACACTATTATCTTTTTCTTCTTGATATGTCCTTCTATCTTGATAGTTCGAGGAGTGGTAATTCCAGCCAATGCATTACAAGATATGGTCGGATTTGTTTCTTCTTTATCTAGGGTTTGCCCCTGGAGTATATCCTCTTCTTTTGAAATTTCTTGTTCCTTTACTTCCTCCTCTTCACAATCTATGTAGAATAATTTCTTCTCAGCACACTTATGACCTTTAGTGTATTTGCTATCACAACTATAACAAAGCCCTTTTACTCTTTTTTCTTCCAATTGTTGTGGTGTCAACCTTGTAGGTTGTGGAAGGCTAGGGGCAACAACACTTCCATATTTATAGTTGTCAGTGGTAGGCTTCCTGGTTGCCATAATTTTGCTTTCCATTTTTCTTGATAACCTGAATGCTTTCTCCAATGAATCAGGTTGCCAAAGACGAACCTCATGTTGGATATTATCCTTTAAAGTCCCTATGAACACATCAATCCTATGCTCCTCTGGAATGTCTTTTACCGTTATGTTCAATTTTTGGAAGTCCTCAATGTGATCCATCATTGAACCCTTTTGCTTGAGATTTATCAATTGGCTAAAAAAAAGTGTTGCTTTTTGTATCCTCATAATGTGTTGTCATTTCTTCCATAAAAATTGTGCAAGTGACAATTTGTTTACGAGAGAAAAGCCATCGATACCATATAAACTAATTTGGTTCCAAATATAAAGTTGCAATACGTATCGTTTTTGTGTTTTGTACATTATGGAGATCAAAAAATTGCTCCATCTGTAGTATCCATGTTCCGGGATCCTTGCCATCAAACTTCCTCATATCGATCTTTAGAACATGGTGGTTCTTCGATCCAACGTTATAGTCTATGAAATCATGATTAACCTTTATCTTTTTTCATCATGAGTTTCCTTTACTACCCTTTCATCATTAGTAAGCATTTATTGTAGAAACTTTTTCAAATCTATCTTCAAATATTCCATGCTTGTCTTCAAATATATCTTCAAATAGTCCATCTTAGCTTCCACATCATTCATCTTAGCTTCTATGCCTTTATTTAAACCATACATCTTAGCTTCCACGCCTTTCTATAAACCATTCATCTTAGCTTCTACATCTTTCTTTAAACTATCCATCTTAGATTTTGTTATTTTTTTTGCAAGTGACATTTGTTGCACTTGGTCTCGTAATTTTGATATATCATGTTGCATTTCTTCCTCTTCTTCATGAGTCATGCTAGAGCTTTCAAGCTTCTTACTAGGTGTTTCCATTTTCTTTCTTTGGGGAACCAATTACTGATAATAATGCTTCACTATGCCCTTTGAATTCCTTCAAACTAATTTTTCAAAAAAAGCTTATGCAAAAATTTAAAAAAATCTACACACCTTTTTTCAATTTGTAGGAGCTCGATATTGAATTTGATGTATCTCTGTAATTTCGGATCTTCCAATTCTAACATTGCGACCTATGGTATCCCTATATGTCCTGTTTCTAATGCCACCAGTTTGATCGAATTTAGATTCTCCAAGAAAGAGTTATGCATAATCTCCAAAGATGACCTGATTATATACCTTTTCAGAAGGGTGAACTTGTATGAGGTGCCATGTGTCTTTGTTTTGACCTTAGGATCTGAAAAATATACACAAGAAACTACAGCCTGTCCTCTTTTTGTAACTTCTTATGAAATTTCAATCTGATGCTCAAAACAAAAGTTATGACTATTTTCCCTAGGTCACTTGTTTGGAATGTAATTCGGGAGTCTACAAAAAGGCCAACTTTCTCAGATCATATCTCTGCTCTGAAATTTGGACCCAAGGTTCAGAATGATTTCAGCCCAAATGGGTTTTTTCTTAGCATCTGAAACATCACAGAAAAAAATTTATAGCGAAAATTCCACGATGACCTGTTTGGAGTAGCGAAACCCTAGAATCCAAAGCTCTGATACCAAATGTTATGAAACCAGCTCACAAAAAGATAGAAAAGATAGATCAATGCCTTAGAATTCAGCCTCTTCTAGGGGACAACCTCCTTTACATTACAAAAATGAACAATTCTTGGATGATTCAAATGAAAAAACCTCCTTTCTATATATAGGAGTCTAAGGGGTCACAATATAAGCAAGCCGACCTAACAATAATAATATAAAGGCACAAAAATAACAATAGAGGGATTCTATGGGGCACAATAATAACAATATGGGGACAATAGGGGCACAACAATATTAATAAGAGATACAACGGCAATAGTAATGGGGGAATCACTAGGATTATAGCGACCTAATAGACCATCACTTTGCATGATTTGTTTATTTCAAAACAAATCGATTTTAATTGAAACTCATTGTAATCCTTTTTTTTGTATTATGGTTATCTGCACCATACACCATCGCTTTGCATGAAATTAAAAAAAAAAAATGGTTTGAATGATTTATATGAGCCCTTTGGTATTATGGTTATTTGCGCCATATGTTGTTTTAATTAAATCTTATGTCCTTTGCATATATGCACCCTCTTTGAATTATATGCATACTTTTTATCTTTCATCATTGATACCATTGTGCACCTTCATTACATACTCATATCCATTACATCATATTCATGCATATTTTTTAATAACTTTTTTTTCCAAAGTCTTCTTGGTCATAATTTATTCTTCCTTGTCCTTTTGATGCATGCTTTTTTTATCATGCTCATATTTTCTCATTATGCATTTTTACTCTTTTGAAATGATTTTGAGGTAGCTCTTTTGAAGTAACCATTTTCAAGGTCATTTCATTTCTTAGAGTAAAAATACAACATTTAACCATACATCATTTTCTTTCATGATACTAAGCCTTGTGTTTTGTATATGCAACAAAAGAATTTCTTAAGCGAAAATATATTGTAGGGTAATGTAGGGATATATGGATTAATTTAGGTTGATATAGGTTAGATGAAAGGTATGGTAGGATATATGTAAAATTTAATGGAATGCATATCAAGCACTAGTTTAGTCTTAACAACTTCTAGAATTTGTTTTTCTTAAATCGAAATTTTAAGAGAAAGATTTTCACTTACTGTACTTGTACTCCCATAAAATATTTGATATCAATGATGTCCTCCAGCCAAATGATGGTCGACAATGTCTTTATTATCATAACAATGGCTCTTCTAGGATATATTGAAATGTAGAGACTTAATTCTGCTTCATGTTTTCATATTTGACATTGATTCAGGATCTTTGAATGTTGATGTTGTTCAAGTCCCTTCTATAGTTTGTAATTGATGTTTCAGGTCCCTTCTGCAATGTTATTTTGAATGTTGCTTCAGATCCCTTCTGCAATGCATCTACTCTATTATCACTCAGATGTTTTCCCTAGAAGTTACCAAAGAAGGAATAGTCCGAGGTAACCATAAACCTAAGTCTAGAGAGGGCTCTCTCTTTATAATTTAACTTTGTTTTGGGTAGATTTGAGGCTAGTTATTAATGCTCATGGTGTTTCGGTTTTGATTGGGTGGTGGAATTAAGAAAACAGATGGGCAGAAAGAGTATTCAGGCCATTGGGCTATGGAGTCAATCAAAGAGTGGCTTAACTGGATCTGATCAATCACTAAGGTAAGAGTTCACAAGGTAGGCTAGCACAACAAAAAGAAAATCTACAGGTTCAAATGGATGAGGTAGTCCTAAGTAAGGCAAAGGGAAATGAAGAATCCTTAAATGGGATTAAGATGAAGAAAGTAAGGATGATTTGTAGCAAAGGGCAATGAAGAATCCTTTACTATGGACTGGGGGGGGGGGGGGGGGGGGAACTATGGAAGTAAGGGAGCAATTAAGAATTCCTAGACCAAGATAGTTTTGTAGAAAACAATAGAAAGTAAACAGTTAAAATAGAGAGAATTTAAGCTAATTCTGAGATATCATTCCTTGTTTACTTTTTAGATTTCATAAGAGACACATGAATATTTATAACATGAAGAGAAAACAATATTTAAATATGAAGAGATAATACTTATTTGTTCCAAATGTGCACAAGAATCCAATGAAATGTCCTTAGCTTTATTTCATATCCAGCAAAACTAGTCCAGTCTTGAGTACAATAGCTCCTTGGCTCAATATAAAATGTCTACAAAAATGTATTTTAATCCACCCTAATCACTTCAATTTGTGAAGTATTTATACAAAAAATGTTACAAAAATATCTCATAACAATATGAGAATTATTCTAGGAAATGAAAATATCTTCAGCATGAAGATAGAGACAGATGGAGAACTGTCTTCTTGCTATCCCTTTTATTGTGACTGTGTTGGTTGTTGTAACTCGGATTTGGCTCTTTCAGTTGCTTTGACACTTATGTGCTGGATTCACTTTATATCTTCTACCTACTGATACTCTATACCTGTTCTGCTTTGACTTTGTTTTACCTGTTTTACTTGGCAACCATGTTTTACCATATAGATTTACTGCAGTAACTTCATAGTAAATCAGTCAGATTTGTCCACCATTCACTATCTGGTAATTTTATCCTTATAATATTTTTGTATATTTCATCAGCTTCCATATACTTAGCAAAATTTGGCTTGCTGGTAAACAAGTATTTTACCTCATGCTCCACGAAAAACAGATTTTCAAGACTATCATATAATACCTTTCCAGTGGGCAAAGATTTTACCCCTGAGGTACTACCTTGGCTTCTGGTCAGCTTGTGTAGTCTTTCAATATAATCATCTTGGGTGATCAGCTTGTCATGTATTACCATGGGGCTGGGGAGTCCCTTTTCTCTCAAAACACCATAATTTGTCATAAATCTATCAATGTCTGCTTGGATAGTCTGGCATTTTTCCTTAAGATTGAGCATAATGTTTCTCTTGGTGAGAACCTTTTTGATTTCTATAATTGTTCCAGTCCTGTCTTCTATCTTCAACTCATCAGGCTGATACCTATTTCTACTGTTCAAAAATTCTATCAATTGGTTGGCTTCTTCAAGCTTATTTCTCAATTCTTCCATTGTCTTGTGGATTTATTCTGTAGCCACTTTTACTAGTTCAATCTGTTCAAAAATAACTTGAATAAAGGCCAAACATCATTTATGGAATCATTGATGTTGGCCCAAAGAATTTCCTTCATGTTTCCAAGTGGTTTTTGCAGTGTCAAATCATTTTCAATGACTTTTATTCTTTCTCCCATTCTTTGATTCTTTTGAGCTTCTTCCTTCTGTTGAATCTATTCAAGTTTGCAATTAGTTTCCAAAATTGACACTTGTTCTCTAAATTTCTTGAGCTTAGTAGCCTAGATGGTCATCTCCTCCATGGCTTTTACCAATTCAGTTGTCTTTTCTGTTGATGTCCCTGTGCTTGTTGTTGTACCTATAACTGGCAGAGCAGTAGGTCGTGGAACTGTTGGTGCTAATGAAGCAACCAATGTGGAGGGTATCGCTGTAGAAACTATAGGAATTATAGTCTGAGGAGTGGTGGCCAACTCACTCTGTTTGGAATGTATCAAATTATCCAGTTCTTTCTCTGTTTCTTTTAACTGTTCATTCAACGTCAGGACTAAGTCCACAAAATCTTCCTCCTTCTATGTTTCCACCACTGTAGCTATCTGAGGATGATGGAGGGGAGGAATCTTGAGTTGCTTTTCTAGTGCAACTATGTCATCATTTTTCTTCTTAATAAGATTTTCTGCAGCTTTCACATCTTTGGGATCATGGCCCAGTTCTATGACTAAGTCCTCTAGGAACTTTATTATGGTATCTTTAGCCCGTGAAGAGGCCTTCTCTAACTAGAATTGTGCTGACATATTATTCAGCGAATTTTGGAGTTGGTGAGATACAATTTCCTTGCTGGTCAAGGTGGAGTAAACCATTTCCCCAATCTACTTATGTAATTCTATTTGGTCAATAGGATGGATGCCCATTGCCAATACTTCAAAGTCTATTTTCAAATAATCTGCGATTGACCTGGGTTTCTGTGTAGTGGGCTTCATAAAAGTCATCTGTATTTTTCCCTCTTTCACATCAAAGGCTGACATTAGCCTTGTCTGTTCAGTAGGAGCCATATTTAGATAATGTTCATAACTTTGGGCCTTCAATATTTCGTTCCTGGCCTTTATTTCTTTATATTTCTCTCTCATATCTTGGCTCTGGCCAATAGGACCCTTGAAGGAGGATACTTCCACACTCTGTTGCCTTTCTAGCATTTGAGCCTATGAGGTGGAAGGTTCTGATGTACCGCCTAAAGGAGTGTTATGCCTACTTTTTGCAGCTGTAGTTCCTGCTGTTTCTTCAGTAAACTCTTGTTCTGAAAATGGATTCAACCTTTGCCTCTTGACATAAGTTTGGGCAACAGGTCTGCTAGAATGAGTGGCCTCATCCCTATCCCTTTTAGGATTCATATCCTCATTTAGAGTCTGTAAAATGGGAGGATAGCTGATGATATGTTCTGGTTGAGCAAGTTCTTCTGAAATCTCTGGCTGTTTGGATTCCTTTAGTTGCTTTGATGGTTTCTGTTCTGATGGTTGTTGTTCTAATGGTCCTTCTTCTGCTGTTTGCCCACTGTTTCCCTGTGATTAGTTTTGATATTGGGACTCTCCTCGCACATGTACAAATGAATCTTCATCAAGTCTTCTATCTAAATCAATCAATACATTATCAACAACAACCTTTGTGCTATCTTGGTCTACCAAAGTGTTTTCCACTGACTCAAGTTGATTAGCATACTGTTCAATTTCGGGAATTATGTGGTGGATGTAAGGAGATAATTTATTCTTTTGTCTCCTATTGCAAATGAATTCTAAATGGTAATATCTCCAGATAAAACTTTGTTTCAGTCTCAATCTTTGGAGGATTTCCTCTGCTACCTTTCCTGCTTCCCTAGCTTTACATATAAATGGGCCAAGCTGATCTTTAATCCTAAGTTGAGCTTTCTTCTTGGACTTCACATAGTGCACATCATCTAAATTGATCATTTGCTTGTAGTACTCAAGAGCAAACAATCTCATAGGGAGGTACATGGGTGGTTTGTAGGGAGTGAGCTCACAAACATAGATTCTGATTTCAGTGTGGTTTTGGTACAAGTACCAATCCCCCACTCTGTATTGTTTGGACAACTAAAGGACCCTCCTGATATCTGCATTGATTCTGGGTGGAGGGCTTCCTAGTAACATAGTTGCCATTAGGTGTACAAAGAGATCTATGAAATCAGTGTAAGAATATTGAGAGTCATATAGGTGGATTAATGAAGTCTAGAAGACTACCGATCTAGGGTTTCCTTTGGTATCAAGCTTTTGGAGTGGGATTGGGAATTTCTCAGCTTGATAATACAAGAATAGATGATATAAAACTGAAGAATATTTAAACACTCTTTCATTATCCAACCTCATAAATTGATCATGCATCTTATCAGCAATGAACTTAGCATAGTCAAACATGATGGCTGGGGGTTGTCTAGGAGAGTAGATGGACATAAAGGCTACAATAATTTCATCAACAAATTCACTTGTGGTTTGGCCTAACATATTGGATATCATTCTATGATGTCTCAGCCAAGATCAGAGAATATAGTCCACATGTACGGGGGAGGGTCCACTGGAATGTATTGTTCTTCCCTAATGAAGGTCTGGAAAAAGATAGCAAGTTTGATTGAGGAAAGTGTGGGGAATCTGTTCAGCAAATCTCCAATAGAAAGAGGGGTTAGGTTTTGGCAAGGGAATCGGGTTTTGGCTCGATTGTAATTGCATTGTTTGATTTATGGACTCAGTAGTGATGGTAAACAATACAGATTGGTCTAGGGTCATTACTACCCTTTGGATGGGACTATAATTCGTATGGCAGTAATGGATAATCTCTGGGAAGATATGAACTATCAGGAACTGGTATTTGGGTAAACCTAATTCCCAAATTCCTATGTAGTCTGCATGGTTCAAGTATTGGTCTCTGTACCTACAGTATAGTTCTAAAGAGGATTCTTGAACAGAGGTATCTTTAATCTAAAAATCTTTATCTGCTAGTGGGAGATGATCTAAATCTCTATGAGGAGTAGAAATGGGCAGGATATTTAATGCAATTGGGGCAGCCATCCTTGGTTCTTATGGATTCAAGGACGGGGCCAAAGGGTTTTTAGTGAAATTGGAAAAACTGGTTGAGTTCAGAGTATTTTGGATTCACTCTGTAACTATTTCACTAAATTACTTCGTAATTTGAAGCAATTTAGTCTAGGTTTGGGAATAAAATAGGGTTATTCACTGAATTTGGGTAAATACTTGGTTTTCACTTTTGAACAGAGTAATGGCAACTGTGCATTATTTGCAGGAAGTGCACGTGACTGAAAGGTGGTTTGGAGTTTCAGTAGCTTTAGTAGATTGGTAGTTGGACATGGGTTGACGGTTGCATGTACACTGGTGTTTGCATGGAGGTCTGAGTGTTCTTTTTCACGATAAAACAAAAATCAATGAGTTTTTTAGTTTTATTCATAAAGTTAATGATTTTGGTGGGTACACGAGGAAAATGACACTTGGAGTTAAGCGGGGGATGTGACATTTTGTGATTTAGAGGGAGGCGGCAAGCGGGATCATATTGCACCACTTTTGGGATAAACTGGTTTTGGGGGGAGGCCGCCTGATGCCATTCATTGGGAACCACATAGTAGTGGGGTGAACATTGAAACCACCCATATTGGGCGGGTAAAGGTCAGCCTTTGGAGGCCGCCCGATATGAGCGTTGACCGTTGGATCAACATGGGTCAGATCGCATGGTGATCGGGGCGATGATTTGATATGAGGTTTAATGGAGGGGCCCGATAGGGTTTTTAATATGACAGGATTTAATTAATGAAGGATTATGAAGGTTTAATGCCATTGGGAGCAATTTCATTGGTGGGGATAGACTTATTAATTAATCACTGATTGATTAATTAATTTCTTTTATTTGGCAGGGGGTCAAGGTTATTAATTAGTCACTGATCGACTTAATTAACCCTTTAATTAGTTTATTAATAAGGTTTATGTCTCAAACCTTCGGGGCAGGATATTAACATATGGGTTTTTAATAAAATATACGGGAAAGGGTTTATTTTGGGATTTAATGCATATAATTAAAATTAGAAGTTAATATGGATGAAAGCAGAAAAATGAAGCGTGCTAAGTACAATGTCTTTGAAATTTATTCACATTTTCACATAAGACATTATAACTTAGGCTAAATGCGCATTTGTGGGTTTTTATGAAAAAGGGGTTTGTTTAGGGGTGATTACTTTCCCTAGGCAAATGGTGGTTTTACCTTAGGAAAAGAGATTTTTTCGGGGAAAATGAATGAATTGAAGGGGGTGAATGTTTGTGAGGGGGCTTTTAGTACTTAGGATCATATAAGTTATTGGGCCGAGGGTTCGATCCCTCCAGAAGTAAGAGAAATTCTCTGAGCCCCTTTAACTTAAGGTTTTAGGCACTTTTGACTTTGCTTATGGGAAATTAGTAAAATTAAGGGTAAAATGAATGGGGAAATTAATCACTTGACTTTGTGTAAATGCTCAATTATCATCCATACGTTAGCAATTTGATGATAAAAGTAAATGATATGACTTTATCTAATCAATCATCACAATTCTGCAACCATGCAACTACTTACCCATCTACTCATCCTACCATTTTTTCTACTCTTTATTAGGGTGCACTTAAGCTGGCAAACCCTTATCAAAACATTTTCCTTTTTCTTTTACAATAGAAATCTATTTCAGTCTATCCTGATTACATCTAAGGGCTCATATTAAACTATTGAGCTCCTTTTATTCACTTTACCTATCTATTTATCTGCCAAGATTAAACAATTTGGTCAGATTTTTATTCTCTATCTCTAAGCATGAAATTGAAAACATGGAATAACCAAGATTAAACTGTTTTATTACCATGGATTGCGGCATGAATAAAATTTGCACATAATCATTATTATGCACAAAAGTAAATAGCAATTGCATTTGGACTTGCACACTTTCATGGTCTTTTGTTTTACTTGGGGTTCATTTTTCATCTTTTTTTGACCTTTTTCATTCTTTTTGTCCTTTGATTTTTCTTTTAGGGCATACCCTCTTTACATTTTTTTTTTTTGATAATTTAAATATGGAAAACATTTGCAAAAAGCAAAGGTATGTACATATTACATATTTGACCTCAACCATACAAAGATTATGACTCCTATTGGTATAGGAACATAATAGTGGCTCCACTTGGGGATGGCATTTCCTGGTGAAATGTCAAGAACTAGTAGATCGATGGCCTTCTAAATTACTGTGGTTTTACTCTGCATTGCTACAACTTTCCCTTTTTACTTTTCTACTTTATTGATATTTATGACAATGAAACTTTTGAAGCTTAGGGCCTTCTCTTCGGGTTTCAAATCCAAAATTTACTATCAAATCAACACTAAACTGTGTGAAGGATATAATATGTACAAGCGATTAGTTGAATTAGTGACTGGGATCTATGTAGTGCTTTAGCAACCGACCATTAATTGGTCCTCCTTCTACTTCTGCACCATCCAATTCTTTGAGAAAATAAGCATTATTACCTCTAAAAGCATAAAGAATGTAAGGGCCTTTCCATCGGAAGTCAAACTTCCCATGTTTACCTTTTTCCTCCCTTCTTGAGTCCCATTTTAGAACTTTATCTCCTAGATAGAAATATTTTGTCTTGGTTCTTTTATCAAAAGCCTTTTTTATTCTCTCTTGCATAATTTGGGATCTGATATACACTTCTTCCTTAGTCTGCTGGAAGTGAATTGTCTGGTTGATCCTCCTTTGAATGCCATTTGGCTCAACCTATGCTTCTTGGAGAAATTTCATTACTGGTGCTCCGAAGGAAGATGGGAAGACAACCTCGATTCCATAGACTAGATGGTAAGGACTGGTACTAAGGGATTTCTTAGTGGTCAGCCTATCTGCCCATAAGGCATTTACTAGCTTCTTATTCCAAGTCTTCTTGTTACCTTCCAACAACTTTTTGATGATATTCACTAAGTTTTTGTTGGAAGACTCTGCTAGTCCATTTCCTTAGGGATAGTAGGCTATGGAGTGACCCAGGGTTATATGATATTTGTTGTAAAAATCAATCATTCTCTTTGATTTAAAGGCTGCTGCATTGTCTATGATGATCTTGGTGGGGCAACCAAATCTTGACAGAATGTTGGCCTTCAGGAAACCTATTATGATAGTATTGATAGCTTGTCTTGAGGGTATACATTCTATCGATTTTGTAAAATAATCTGTGGTAGTCAAAATCCATCTATGTTGGGAAGAGGAAGGGGGATGAATTTCACCAATGAAGTCAAGACCTCGTTGTTGAAATGGTGTTTCAGTAGATATAGGTTTCAAAGGTAATGGAAATAGTTTTCTTTTTCCTTCAAAAATTTGACATTTGTGGCATGAGGTTACAATTTTTTTCACATCAAAAAATAGAGTGGGCCAGTAAAAACCAGCTCTTAAGATTTTATTAGTTGTGGTCTTCTAGTAAAGATGTCCCCTACAGTCACTTGCATGAAATTCTTGTAATATTTTGTTAGATTCTTCCTTTAACTAACAATTAAGAAGGATGTCTTCATGATTTTTCCAAAATAAAGCATTGTCAATTATGAAAAAATTTAAAGATTTCATTTTTAAGAACCTACTTTTAGTTTTGGACAACTCAGGAGGAGCTTGAAGATGAGCTTGAAGATTTTGTAGAACGTATATAATGTCAGCATGCCATGGTGAGTCTATAAAGGCTTGGATGATCTGTGGAGTTGCCATCTCCTCTTCGTTATCCAATTCTACAATGAAATTTATGTCTAGGGTCTGACAGTTTGATTCAGCCATTAGCTTGGCTAAACCTTGGCCTTTGATCAATTTTGTAGGTTTAATTTCTAAATCATACTCTAATATGGTATCTATCCACTTCCCTCACTTTCCATCTGGTCCCTCCTATGTTAGAATGTATTTAACTAGAGCATTGGGAACATAAGCTACTATATGAGAGTACAAGATATGAACTATGAAATCTTTAATAGCTTTAACTAGAGAAAAAGCTTGCTTTTCCATTATATTATAATTTAAAGGTGCATCTCTCAGGGCTTTACTAAAGAAGGCTATTGGTTGTTCAAAACCCTGATCATTCTTCTGCAGTAGGACTGCAACAATTGTATGTTCTGAGGTGAAAGAAAAAAAGATGAAATCCCTATCAAACATTTGACTGATGAGGACTGTTGTTTGTGTTAAAGCTAGATTTATATCTTCAAATGAATTTTTAGCCTATAGAGTCCATTTAATAGTCGAATATTTCTTTAACATGTTGTTCAGTGATCTAATTAGTTCAGCTATGTTAGAGATAAATCTTCTCAAAAGGTTTATTTTACCTAAAAATGCTTGTAGTTCTCTGATGTCCCAAATATGTCGTATCTGCAAAATGGCTTCAATTTTGGTTGGGTCAATCTGGATAAAATCTTTGGAGATTATGTGGCCTAGTAGTTTTCCCTCTTCCAGCCCAAAAAAAGATTTTTTAGGATTCAGGGAAATTCCATACTTCCTTCACTTAGTGAAAACCTGCCTAAGATGATCTGGGTGTTGCTGATCTGATTTAGAAAATATTGTGATATCATTTAGGTATATTACCAGGAAGTCATGGATTTCGTTAGCGAAGGATATGTCCATTTCTCTTTGAAAGGTGGCCCTTGCATTTTTTAACACAAAAGGTGTTTTCACTTGCATGAAAGTGCCCCATGGAGTGGTGAATGTAGTTTTTGCCTGATTATTTGGGTGGACTAGGATCTGGTTATAACTAGAGAAACCATTTAGTAGTGAGATTTTGGTTGAACCTACCACCCTATGTAATATGTGGTCCATTTTAGGAAGAGGGTAGTTATCCTTGAGTGAAACTTTATTTAAATTCCTAAGGTCAACACATAGTCTAATTTCACTAGTTTTCTTTCTTGTAGGTACCAAATTAGAAACCTAGTCTGAGAATCTAATTGGTGCAATAATCTTAGCTTCATACATTATTTTGATCTCATTTTTGATATAAGGTAATAGAACAGGGTTAATCCTTCTAAGCTTCTGTCTAAAAGGCTTCTGGCTTTCTTTTAATGGAATGGTGTGTTGTATTATGCTGGTATCATAGGACTTAAGGTCGTCATAATTCCAGGCAAAAACATCTTGGAATTCCTTCAGTAGTTATATGTATTTCACTTTTTCATTAGGAGGTAAAGACTTTGAAATTTTTATCATTTTGGGATCTTCTTCAGAGCCTATATTACATTCCTCAATGTCTGATTTCAAGGGTTCCATTTTAGGCTTTTTAGGAACATCGTTTGAATCGAATAGCAAAAAATTGTCTTTAAGATTGATGACTTCAGATTCTTCATCAATTGCTTCATAAATTTTCATTTGTTTTAGGTTTTGAATATCTTATTTCGTAAACTTTGTGGGATAGAAATTATCTTTCTTTTAATCTTCTACTTTGTTAATTTCTATTTCATTAGTGCAATCAAAATCTAATGTCATGTCTGTGTCTATGTTGCTATTTACAAATTCATCATCTAAAGTTAGAAAATTGTTAATTTGTTGATCATTATCGAACACTTGCCAGTTCTTTAAGTTGTCAGGAATAGCAGGTCTATGCCTAACCTCAGCAGTGTACTGATGTTTGGGCTGAAATGGAAACTTGCAAGTACTAGAAAGTATCACTAAACTGTGAGCTTGCATATTGTGTTTTCTTGGAATAACAACAAGCTTGGTTTCTAGAAAAGTATTTAGTATTTCTACAATTGTGCCTCTATAAAATCCTAATCTAGGATCCCTAGTCATATAAACAACGTTAATTTGTTTTATTACCAACTCAGAATATCCCATAATAGAGACTCTTATGGCTCCTAACCTTTTTATCAATTTCAGACCTAACAGAAGTGCTTCATATTCAGCCATGTTGTTTGTACATTTAAAGTTCAATCTGTAGGCATGACCCTCTGAGTAATCATTTTCTAAGTTGTAAATCCATACTCCTGCTCCTGCACCTAGTTTGTTTATTGACCCATCGAATTCAAGATGCCAAAGAATTTTATGTTCATAATTCTTACTATCTGGGGGAATAAAATCTTCTTTGACTAAAGTATCTAGGTCATTTTTAGTATCTAAAATTTCATGAATTTGGACACTTTGATTTTCTTCTATTGATGTAATTTCTTTTGGTTCTACTATAATGTTGTCTGAGGTATTTTCTTGGTTAGATTCAGCATTATAAAGAATAAATGAATCGATATCAAAATGTATTGAATATATAAGAAAGTTTTATGGCCTCTTCTATGTACTCACTACATACTTCATCAGAGTTTCTCTATATAGTTTCTTAGGATGTCCAAAGACTGAAATGGTAGCATATGACATGTCAAGTTGCAGAGATCCCTAGAGTTTGGGACCCTAAGATCTAGACAACAACATACCATACTTAGGTGGTATATCAGCAACAACTATCTCCATAAGAAAGGTCTTAGCAGGGTACTGGACTAGGGAAACACATAGGCCTTTTATAAGTCCTATGCACTTAACTTGGCTTGAATCGAAGGAAAATAGATGTTTGTAGGGTCTAGTGATATCCAAGTTTAGCGTCTCCATAATGGATTTAGGCATAAGGTTGTGTGAAGCCCCAGAGTCAAGCATGGAATTATGTCGGATTTTATCGTGGATGTTAAGGCTAATGTAGAAAGGGTGATATCCCTCCTTCCACTAGTTTTCCATTAACATCAGGTCCAAAAATTAACTCAAGTTGATCATCAAATAGGTTAACAAAGTCTTCATTTTCAACGAAGTTTAAAGATTTGCTTATTTGAGATCTGTAAGTTTCATGTTTAACCAGTTTTGTTAAAGGAACTGAGATTTTAAGTTTGGCCACCTCTGCTCCCAAATTGAAAGGCAGAGGAGATTTCTCTATTTGAACATTTGAAGCCTTAGCAATAGGGTTTTGAGTAGTTTGTTCTTCTTTTTCATTGTTTTGAGTCTTTTTAATTGGATTTTCTAATACAATTTCTGGAGATTGTTCCACTATTCCCTTAAGGGGAACTGAAGTGGAAGGTTGCTCATTAGAAGGTTGGTCACTGGTTACATCTTCAATGATAGGATTGGGGGATTTTGACTTGGTCTAGAAAGGGTTTGTAGAGACTTTGTAACTAGAGGATTCTGATTTTCAGCTTTTACTTTCTTAGGTTGATTAGGTACTGCTTTCTTGTTTTGGTCTGGAGCACCAGTGTTCTTTTTTCTCCCCAAATTGTACTATTTATGCACTTCAAAAATAGCAGAGTCATACCCTTGCTTGTAATCAAAAGATTCTCCAGTTTGGGTCTGTAACTATTGAAGCATGTATAATTCTTGGTCATCCTGAGTTAGAAAAATAGTTTCTTCTTCATCTAACCCCATTAAGTTGATTTGGGTGTCTAGCTCAGGGTCTTCTTGATGGGAGGTTTTAGCATAATGCTCTTGGAAAGGTGGTCTGATGTTCTAATCAGGTCCATTATTACCAGTGTTTTGGTTTTGGTTCTTCCTAAAGTTTGGATTCCTTATTGTAGGTGCCTATTGGCTATCCAGTGAGGTTTCCTTTCAATGTTTTCTATTCTGTCCATCAATTTTTCCATTCCTTTAGCTAAAGCATCCATTTTTTTATCAAAGGGTGAAGTTTCATGTTTCAAGGGTGTTCTTCTCTCGTTTCTAGCCCTAGCTCTTTTAGATAGCAGATTAGCTTCTATGCTAACTACAACACTTTGCATATCTTCTAGTGTAGGGGGATTCCTTTCTCTAAGTTGAAAAGACATATTTGTGTCAAATCCATTTGGAAACTTAATTAGGTCAAGTGGAATTGAATTATATACATTGTTAAACCTAGTGCAGTAGTCCTGAATGGTTTCGTTTGGTCCCTTCTTAAGGTTTTCATATTCAGAAAGAATTTGAAGAGGGTTCTTTTTCTTCTCCCACCTATGTAAAAATTATTGGTTAAAAAGTTCTAAACTATCTATACTATTAGGAAGCAAAGATCTAAACCATGTTCTCACTTCTGCAGCTAGAGTTTGGGCAAAAATTCTCATTTGGACATCTCCTATGTCAATTTCATGCAGTTCGAAATAATCTGTCATTTTCTCTGTGTGCTGTTGTGCAGTGTAAGTTCCAATGCCATCAAATAAGGTAATTTTACTCTGATAATCTACTAGTAAGACACCTTGAGGAGCAGGTATTATAAGAGGGGCATATTTGAGTGCCATAGTTCTAAGTTGGACAGGATTGAGAGTAGGAGTTGGCGTAGTAGGGGGATTTGGGATAACATGGGGAGTTGGGGTAATAGGGGTAATGGGTATTTGAAGGGTAGTGCTAGGCTGATGGGGGAGTGAAGGTATGAATGGGGATGAGGGATGATCTTCAAAAGTGTGGGGAAATGATGGTGAGCTAAAAGAAGTTGAAGCAGTTTTAGAAAGTTTAGGGATTCTATCAGAAGCAAGGGATGAATAAGGGGAATTCAGAAGGTACTGATCAATTGACAAGTTTGTCTTTGGACTTCAAGTTCAGCTGTGAATTCTGGATCTAGAACTGTGTCCTCAAGTTCACTCCCAGACTTATTTCTAAATAGGGAATTGTCAAAATATTCGTCAAAAGGGAGGTCTTCTATGAACAACCACTCAACAGGGCATGAATTGGATCTTAATAAAGGTATTGGGCTTACTGAACTTTCCTATCTTCTGATTATTCTAAGAATAAGGTTGGGATTGCTAAATACAGGGGGAGGATTTGGATCAAGGTTGGTCCTAGTATAGTGAGTTCTCCCTGAAGCCAGATTTCAAGCTTTTTCTAAATATTTTCTTTTTATGGATTTTTGAAATAACTTCTAATAAACCCTTTAGGAGGCTTAAAAATAAAAATTTGAATTTCTCAAACGTTTATTAGGACTGGGGTTTGATTCCCTAGTATGGTCGCCACTATGTTATCACTCAGATGTTTTCCCTAGAAGTTATCAAAGAAGGAATAGTCCCAGGTAACCACAAACTTAATCTGCTAGACTCAGGTTCTAGCCAACCTAAGTCTAGAGAGGGCTCTCTCTTTATAATTTAACTTTTTTTTGGGTAGATTTCAGGCTAGTTATTAATTCTCATGGTGTTTTGGTTTTGATTGGGTGGTGGAATTAAGAAAATAGATGGGCAGAACAAGTATTCAGGCCATTGGACTATGGATTTAATCAAAGAGTGGCTTAACTGGATCTGATCAATCACTAAGGTAAGAGTTCACATGGAAGGCTAGCACTGTAAAAAGAAAATCTACAGGTTCAAATTGATGAGGTAGTCCTAACATGGGAAAAGGGCAATGAAGAATCCTTAACCGGGATTAAGATGAAGAAAGGAAGGTTGATCAGTAGCAAAGGGTAATGAAGAATCCTTTACTATGGACCAAACAGGGGGGGGGACTACGGAAGTAAGGGAGCAATTAAGAATTCCCAGACCAAGACAGTTTAGTAGAAAACCTATAGAAAGTAAACAGTTAAAATAGAGAGAATTTAAGCTAATTCTGAGATATCATTCCTTGTTTACTTTTCAGATTTCATAAGAGACACATATGAATATTTATAACATGAAGAGAAAACAATATTTAAACATGAAGAGATAATACTTATTTGTTCCAACTGTCCTTAGCTTTATTTCATATCCAACAAAACCAGTCCAGTCTTGAGTACAATAGCTCCTTGTCTCAATATAAAATGTCTACAGAAATGTATTTTAATCCACCCTAATCACTTCAATTTGTGAAGTATTTATACAAAAATGTTACAAAAATATCTCATAACAATACGAGAATTATTCTAGGAAACAAAAATATCTTTAGCATGAAGATAGAGACAGATGGAGAACTGTTTTCTTGCTGTCCCTTTTATTGTGACTATGCTGGCTGTTGTAATTCAGATTTGGATCTTTCAGTTGCTTTGATACTTATGTGCTGGATTCAATTTGTATCTTCTACCTCCTAATACTCTTTAACTATTCTGCTTTGACTCTGTCTTGCTTGTTTTACCTAGCAACCATATAGATTTACTACAGTAACTTCATAGTAAATTAGTCAGATTTGTCCACCATTCACTATTTGGTAATTTTATCCTTATCACCTTTCTATATATTTTGTCAGCTTCTATATACTTAGCAAAAATTGGCCTACTGGTAAACAAGTGTTTTACCTCATGCTCCATGAAAAATAGATTTTCAAGAATATCATATAATACCTTTCTAATGGGAAAAGATTTTACCCGTGAGATAGTAGCTTGGCTTTTGGCCAGGTTGTGTAGTCTTTCAATATAATCATCTTGGGTTATTAACTTATCATGTATTACCATGGGGATGGGTAGTCCTTTTTCTCTCAAAACACCATACTTTGTCATAAATCTATCAATGTCTGCTTGGATACTCTGGCATTTTTTCTCAAGATTGAGCATAAGGTTTCTCTTGGTTAGAACTGTCTTGATTTCTATAATTGTTCCAGTTCTATCTTTTATATCTAACTCATCAAGTTGATACATGTTTCTGTTGTTCAAAAATTCTATCAATTGGTTGGCTTCTTCAGACTTATTTCCCAATTCTTCCATTGTCTTATGGATTGCTTCTGTAGCCACTTTTACTAGTTCAGTTTGTTCAAAGATAACTTGAATGGAAGGCCAAACATCATTGATGGAATCAATGATGTTGGCCCAAAGAATTTCCTTCATGTCTCCATGTGGTTGTTGTAGTGTCAAATCCTTTTCATGGAATTTTTTTCTTTCTCCCATTCTTTGATTCTTTTGAGCTTCTTCCTTCTATTGAATCTGTGTAAGTTTGCAATTAGTTTCCAAACCTGACACTTGTTCTCTAAGTTTCTTGAGCTCAGTAGCTTGGATGGTCACTTGCACCATGGCTTTTACCAATTCAACTATCTTTTTTGTTGATATCCCTATGCTTGTTGATGTACCTGGAACTAGCAGAGCAGTAGTTGGTGGAACTGTTGGTGCTAATGAAGCAGCCAATGTGGAGGGTATTGGTGTAGAAACTATAGGGATTATAGTTTGAGGAGTGGTGGCCAACTCACTTTTTTTGGACTGTATCAAATTATCCGGTTCTTTCTCTTTTTCTTTTAATTATTCATTCAGCTTCAGGACTAAGTCCATAAGCTCTTCCTCCTTCTGAGTTTGCAACACTTCAGTTGTCTAAGGATGATGCAGGGGAGGAATCTTGAGCTGGTTTTTTAGTGCAGCTATGTCATCATTTTTCTTCTTAATAAGCTTTTCTGTAGCTTTCACATCTTTGGGATCATGGCCCAGTTCTATGACTAAGTCCTCTAGGAACTTTATTCTAGTATCTTTGGCCTATGAAGAGGCCTTCTCTAACTGGAATTGAGTTGAGATATTATTCAGCGAATTTTGGAGTTGGTGAGCTACAATTGCCTTACTGGTCAAGGTGGAGTAAACCATTTCCCCAGTCTGCTTATGTAATTCTATTTGGTCAATAGGATGGATATCCTTTGCCAATACTTCAAAGTTTGTTTTCAAATAATCTGCGATTGACCTGGGCTGCTGTGTAGCCCTCTTTCACATCAAAGCTTGACATTAGCCTTGTCTAATTAGTAGGAGCCATCTTTAGATAATGTGCATAACTTTGGGCCTTCAATATTTCATTCCTGACCTTTATTTCTTTATATTTCTTTCTCATATCTTGACTTTGGCCGATAGGAACCCTGAATGAGGATACTTCCACACTCTGTTGCCTTTCTAGCATTTGAACCTATGATGTGGAAGGTTCTTGTGTACCCCCTAAAGGAGTGGTATGCCTTCTTTCTGCACTTGTAGTTCCTGTTGTTTCTTCAGTAAACTCCTGTTCTGAAAATGGATTCAACCTTTTCCTCTTGACATAAGTTTGGGCAATAGGTCTGCTAGAAGGAGTGGCCTCCTCCCTATCCCTTTTAGGATTCCTCTCCTCATTTAGAGGTTTCTGTAAAATGGGAGGATTTCTCATGATATGTTCTGGTTGAGAAAGTTCTTCTGAAATCTCTAGCTATTCTGATTCCTTTGGTCGCTCTGATGGTTGTTGTTTTGATGGTCCTTCTTCTGTTGTTTGCCCACTGTGTCCCTGTGATTCTTTTTGAGATTGGGACTCTCCTGGAACCTGTACAAATGAATCTTCATCAAGCCTTCTATCTAAATCAATCAATACATTATCAACAACAACCACTATTCTATCTTGGTCTACCAAAGTGTTTTCCACCCACTCAAGTTGATTAGCATATTGTTCAATTTCAGGAATTCTGTGGTCGATGTAAGAAGATAATTTATTCTTTTGTATCCTATTGCAAATGAAGTCTAAAGGGTCATATCTTGAGATAAAACTTTGTTTCAGTCTTAGTCTTTGGAGGATTTCCTTTGCTACCTTTCCTGCTTCCCTATTGTTACATATGAATGGGCCAAGCTGATCTTTAATCCTAAGTTGAGCTTTATTCTTGGCCTTCACAAAGTGCACCTCATCTAAATTGATCATTTGCCTATAGCACTCCAGAGTAAGCAATCTCATAGGGAGGTATCTGGGCAGTTTGTAGGGAGCCAGCTCACATCCATAGATTCTGATTTCATCTGCACTAATTCTGGGTGGAGGGCTTCCTAGTAACATAGTTGCCACTCGGTGTACAAAGAGATCTATGAAATCAGTGTAAGAATATTGAGAGTCATATAGGTGGATTAATGAAGTCCAGAAGACTACTGATCTAGGGTTGCCTTTAGTATCAAGCTTTTGGAGTGGGATTGGGAATTTGTCAGCTTGATAATACAGGAACAGATGATATAAAATTGAAGAATATTTAAACACTCTTTCATTATCCAACCTCATAAATTGATCATGCATCTTATCAGCAATGAACTTAGCATAGTCAAACATGATGGTTGGGGGCTATCCAGGAGAGTATATGGACATAAAGGCTACAATAATTTCATCAACAAATTCACTTGTGGTTTGGCCTAACATACTGGGTATCATTTCTAGGATTTCTCAGCCAATATCGGAGGATATAGTCCACGTGTAAGGGGGAGGGTCCTTTGGAAGGTATTGTTCTTCCCTAGTGAAGGTCTGGAAAAACCTAACAAGTTTGATTGAGGAAAGTGTAGGGAATCTGTTAAGAAAATCTCCAACAGAAAGAGGGGTCAGGTTTTGGCTTGGTTGTAACTGAAGCATTTGATTTATGGACTCAGCAGTGATGGTAAACAATACAGACTGGTCTGGGGTCATTACTACCTTTGGCTGGGACTATAATTCATATGGGAATAATGGATAATCTCTAGGAATATTTGAACTATGGGGAACTGGTATTTGGGTAAACCTGATTCCGAAAGTCCTATGTGGTCTGCATGGTTCAGGTACTGGTATTTGTACCTGCAGTATAGTTTCAAAGGGGATCCTTGAACAGAGGTATCTTTAATCTAAAAATCTTTATCTGTTAGTGGGAGATGGTCTAAATCTTTGTGAGGAGTAGAAAGGGGCAGGATATTTAATGCAATTAGAGTAGCCATCCTTGGTTCTTGTGGATTCAAGGACGAAGGCGAAGGTTTTTTAGTGAAATTGGGAAAATTGGTCTAGTTCAGAGTATTCTGGCTTCACTGGGTAACTATTTCACTAAATTACTTAGTAATTTGAAGCAATTTAGTCCAGGTTTGGGAATAAAACAGGGTTCTTAAGCGAATTTGTGTAAATGCCTGGTTTTTAGTTTTGAAAGGAGTAATGGTGACTATGCACTGTTTGTAGGAAGCGCATGTGACTGAAAATTGGTCTGGAGTTTCAGCAGCTTCAGCAGATTGGCAAATGGTCATGGGTTGACGGTTGCACATTTGTTGGTGTTTGCATGGAGGTATAAGTGTTCTTTTTCACATTACACTATTTAGAGTGTATTGTTTTCGTTAAATATTGGATTGATGTGATTCCATTTGGAGATTAACGTAGTTTAATTTTTTCTTTCTAATAGAAACAGGTTTTAAAAATTCTTAGGCTTGATATCACAAAATTTCTAATGAACAGACCTAAGAGTCAGAGTTTTACTATGCTGATTTGAAGACATGCAGTCACTAAATGTTGCCTAATGTTTTCATTTGACCTCCAAATGGGATGATTAAAATTGTTTATTAAACTAGAATTGAATATATATATCCCATATAAATAGGTTTTGAAAATAAGATGATTTGATATGTAAAATATGCCAATGAACAGTCAAGACCTAGAATTTTTACCATGAAGACTTTTTGACAAGAAGTTGCTATTTTGAGTTTAACTCTTTCATACGATATCAAATTGAGGTGATTAAAACGGATTTGGAAACTATATTGCAAGGGATATATTACCTATGAATATCAGGTAAAAATGTTCCCATTAGACACCTCAAATATAGGTTGTAATAACTCTGTCCTCCAAATTTCTCTTCAGATCTAGTGTTTTTTTTTACCTTGTCTTTTTCATTTGTGATCTAAATTGAAAAATAGGTTTAAAAACTAGTTTTCAAGATATTATTTACTGTATTTTTCCATAAATTCCTTCCAAATGAGTATTGAACAATGATTTGAAGAATTATTCTTGAGAGTTTGAAACAAAATTATTATGGAAGTCTTATTGTGAACTCATTCTACTTATTTATTTATTCTTATTCTCTCCTATTCTATTGTAGAAAAATAAGTCATTCTCTCAAGTATAAGACAATTTCCAATGCATCTATTTGTGTAACAATATCATAAGTAGAATCACGTCCAATTTTGAAAAATACACCTTAATGAATACTTGGACTTGAAAAATTAGTTGATCATAAAGATTTGATGCTAAATGATGTTGAAACATGGAGTGGTATTGTGGCCTAATGACTAGTTGAAATCAAGTTTGAATGTGATCTTTAAGTTTTTCATTTTTCTCAGCTATCATAGCACAAAGTTTTTCTTGTGGAACTTGTTCAAAATCATGAATGCATAAGGGATCTTCTATAAATTCTTCAATTTCTAGCTCTAATGTTTGAACTTCATTGCATGTGATCCATAACTCATTATCTCCTTACAAAAATAACTAGAAGAAGCCTCTAGGTTCTCTTCTTGTGAATCCTCTTGATGGATATTTTGTTTCTCTTCCATCATTTGAAATGAAGATTCATCCCTAGTGACTATTCTAAATTGTGGAGAAGGGTTTATGAAGATCCTTGTGGTGGCATACCTTCCTTCTCTAAATGACTTCTTTAACATCATCTTTTTGTAGATCTTTCTTTAGAAAATGGATTTTGTAGTTAGTGAGTTTTTATTAGTATTTGGGGGTTTTGTTTTGGGGATCTACCTTTCTAATTTCTATGTCTAAGCATACAGAAACATAACTAAAAGAAAAACTAAATTTTTGTTATTTTGTTTTTTATTTTTAATTTGCTTTTATCCTCTAATTGACTATGTTGATGAATGCTTCCCCAGCAATGATGCCAAAATGTTGGGTCAATTTACTATGCAAATTAACACAAGTATTTAATTATCAATCCGAGTTTGTAGAACTTAAAATTATGTCCAAAATATATGGATATCAACTATAATTAGCTTTAGAAGGAAAGTTATGGAAACTGAAAGAAATGCAATTATAACCTAAATTAGAAATGCAAGTTACAAATATAATGTTTAACTAAATAATTTCTAATTCAATATGTAATAAGTAGGAGAAGTGGCTCCTAGCTTAGGAGAACTAGATTGACCTTCTTCTACAATGCTACTTCATGAACAGAAATCAAATCTACTAATGAACAATAGCTCATGATGCATAAAAGAATAAGAAAATATGCTCCTAACTACGAAGATCATTGTTGTTCTTCATTATAAATTCATTCATCATTAATGACATTTTTAGAAAATTGGAAACTTAAAAAATCACTTAAAAGCAAGAAAGATGAATTTTAGTTTCTAATCTCTGATCAGATAGAAGGAGAGCTTAACTTAAACACTGGTTTAACCCTTTATATGCAAATTAGAGTTAAGATTAATATTCATAAGCAATCATAACACATCATCATACATCTAATTAAATGATTAAACATGAAAAGAAACTAGTTCAGGAAATTGCAACTAAATTAACCAGAAAGTGCACTTAGCTCGGTATGGGGGACCTCCACCCTTGCCTCGCACACTAAAAGTAATTCTCAGCTATTGAAACTCAATCAAGAATTCACTATATAGAATAGCATAAATGAAGATGGAACTGGTCCCTTTTATTCTACATGTTCATCCCTTCAATGTTCTTGGTTTAAATAGAGAAATATGAAACGAACTTAAATAAATGTATCTAACAACTATGTCTATCCTTATCCTATCTATTAAGGTTGAGCTCATCCATCCAATCACTCAAAATCTAAAAAATCCCGTAAAATCCTAAATTTGACTTATTTCCTAGGGATTTCCGGAATGACTGGTCATGTTTGACCATCTTTGACCAGGTCTGTTTAAGCTCAGTTTGACCAAACCAATAGGTACACGTCGATTCTTAGTTCCCAAGCTTTCTAGAAACATGCTCAGTTCATGCCTAGGTGTCCTGTAAGTATGACATCAATGAAGTCATTACGAGAAGTTTTAGTCATGTCCAAAAATGCACTTAAAATCCAATTTTTGTAAAAACATCTAAAAAATATAAAACATAATTTATGTACTTGAATATGCATAAATTGGTCAAATTAAGGTGTATATGGATGGTATATGGTTGAGAATTATGGAAATTAGGTGTATTTTAATAAGAAAACTTTGATCAAAATCGAGGGCCAACAGGGGTGAACCCATTGAATTGGTATTTCTTATTTATTAACTTGAAAAGTATGAAAGTTATTTATACTCATAGAAAATGTACCTATTTCAGAGCCATTCCACTCTTAATAATATGCCCAATCTCCCCATGAGGATTGCAATTTTATTTCTTGCTAGCTCAGATCTTCACCACAAACTTATGACTTGTTGAAACACAATCATGTTTGGGTTGCTCAAAGGCTGTTAAACTCAATCACTAAGTCACTATTACATCCATAGTGTGAGGGCCAAATTCAATACCAACACAATTTTAACAACTAAGTTTTTACATGCATATTCTTACAATTTTGGAAATTAGGATGATATAAGCATACAGATAAAAAATTTGGCAACTAGGTTCCTACAAACATTGTGTCAGACCCACAATAAGGCCACATTTAGCCATACACATGCAACGTGGGTATCAACCTTCCATAATTTGAGATCATGTCTTCATCACAACAACCACCCTGAGTTCCCATCAGAGTACCCATCGGTGCATAGAGAAGTGAATAGTCTTAAGAAACATGTAGTGGGATTTAATATACATAAGCTTGTAAGTAGTGTTATGTAACCTCATATATTTGACCATTATCTCCATGTTTCCCCTATTTACCTTAAGAAACCAGTTTTTTATGAAAAATAAATTGGAACATTACACTGAGAGACACTCTATAACCTAGTATGGGGAAGATGTTGTAGTGCTTGTAAAATGATGCATTGGATCAAAAAATAATAAACAATGTAAACTTTGAAACAGGAACTGATACTATTACCTGTTTTGTAGAGATAACAAAAGAGTGATCCAATTTTGAAAAGGGGGGATGCAGAACACACATATTTTTTTTAGAGCATAGTTGTTGGCACTATAAATTTTTTTATGTACATTACGTTTTAGAATGTTGGTAATATGCATGTTGATTTTAAAAAGTGGTGATTCTACATCATGCCCTTTTTTTAAAAGACCTATTTTCTTACTTTAAATTTTCTAATGTATGAAATGTAAATAATTATTTTCTATTTTTAACAAATTTTGACACTTTAAATTTTTTATGTCAATTTTTTTAATATATATTATTATATATATATATATTATACTATAATTATAT